>JABSTQ010011096.1:0-261215 GCA_013358835.2 Ixodes persulcatus | reverse complement strand
CTAGGAAGTTTTCGTAGACCGCTTTTACCTTTCCGCTACGCTTTCGGTAATCAAGACGCGGCTTCTACGCACGCGCGCCGTGGGCCTTGTTTACGGAGATCCGGGCATTTAGCGGGTGGCGGAGAGCTTTGCGGGACAAAGACCTTCTCAGCAAGTCCCGCAGTCGGTTAACTCATATCCTTTTACACGATTAAAGACGTTCCCAACAACAAACAACAGCTATATAGTCAATATTCTTATAGCGCGATTTCCCAAAACGCCTTTTCCTTTCCAGTCAGCCGCGTTCCGCCATGTTGGTGAACAATGTCTTCCACTTTCGTCATTACTCACAGACGCTTAGTTGATCGCCTCGCTTTTGGTGTTGGTGAAACGCTAAAGCGCGACGAGCGGCTTCGACGACGGCGAATCTGAGCTGCATAAATTCAAGTTTATTCCAATTCGTTTCCATTTCAGTCATGGGGGTGACATCATTGGGACCTTTATGGCCACCGACGGGTCAAACTCTCAATCGCCATCACGTAAATACCGGCATATTTAAAACTTGACTACCAGATCACACCCCTTTGTGTCGCCGACTACTCCGGCAGTCGCAGTTGATCAGGATGCAAATGTATACGACCAAGCTGCCGGAAACACTGCATCCACGCACAGAAAGACATGCGGAGCAAGTTTATCCACGGGGCGTCCGGCGAAATTTCTTCGAGTCGAAAGGACGTCACGTGGAATCACCTTTGTTGTGAATGACTCACTTAGTTAGGTTTTATAATTGTGTTTCCGAGTGACGCGGAACAGGTGGGTGCCTGGAGTACGCGAGTTAGATGTCCGGAGTGACTAGAGGACCCGCTCTTTTAGTTTAAGCAGTCTCGCTTGCCCGAAGAAGAGGACTGAGTGACCCCTTTGACATTAATCTAGCTATTTTTAACCCTTTCTGTTCCGGAGAGGAATATGCGCAATCCGCAAAAGGGTGCTCGCTGCTCATTTACCTTTCAATGCAATAAGTCAATTATTGCATCGAAGGTCAAATGAGTACCGAACACACATTTGCGGCTTAAGCATATTTTTCTCCGGAAGAGAAAGTTATAAAAATCGCTAGATTAGCGCCAAATAGGTGTGTGACTCAGTCCTCTCTTTTGGGTAAAAGAGACTAACTAAAAAATTATGAACTTTGTAGAACTACACCTGATTTGATTACAGTCAACTTCGCTTTTTGAGTAACTGTCTTCAAGGAACCAAATAGCGAGTTTTCTTAGTTTTATATTAAAAAAAAAAACACTGTATGATGAAAGCCTTCAAAACCGACTACTATAAAATTAACCAAATCGGAAGGCGGTAAGATGCTGAAGAGATTCTAAAACATACTGGAAGAATTGTGGTTCTAAAAATATTGTCTTTCAAAAAGCCTGCGACAACCCACAGCATGATTATTCTGATCGTGCGAATCTATCCAAGACTATCAAAGAGCAAACAAAAAACTATTCAGTACCGAATGGAACCATTTTGCCCCCTTTTGTTTTCAGCCAATAACGAGGATATAATCAGACACGAGGCGGAAGAAAGGTCTCAAAAGCGCAGGCCTCCCTTATGACAAATTGTTAATTTTAGCTGCATCAATTGCTGGCTGGTCAGTCGTCACACGCTTGTAACCTAGGGTGCATGGAGTTTCAGAAGTATTTGAATATTTTCAAATGTTATCTTTTCATGGGAATCGCAGCTGCGGAGGTTCTTTGTGGTAAGAAGGATAGACTCCAAAGAAATTTAAACCTAAAGAGTGTTTTTATGTAGACTCATATAAAGAACAGAAAAAAAACACTTGACAAACAAAAAGTACTTGGGAGGCTGTGCTATCGACCACGGCGAACACCAGTACACGAATGTGGTGTACTTACGTCACATTCGCCTACCATTATGTACAATCCGCTAATTATTCTGCCTAAATACTTTTCCCACTAAACAAGACCATTTGTTTGATTTTTGACAAATCAATTCTGCTCTGTCTTATCATAGTTCAAAGTAGCGTATTTTTTCTCCGTTGTAAGCAAGTACAAGACATTTGGTGAGTGAATAATTGTTCCCACTTTCTTGCATAAACGATACCGTATTGTTTTGTTGTTTGGTTGTGCTAATTTTTTAGTTTTCATTGTAGTTTTTATTAGGAAGGTTTATTTTTTGGTATTAGTGCTTTGAATAATTCTGTAACCCGATCACTCCTGTAACAACCCGAATTCAGATCAAAATTCTACATAAATAAAAAGTGTATAAAACATAATAACTTATATTAATCACGTACTGGTATTTTTGGCGGTTAGAAAGAAATATAATTATTACGCCGAATACTTTGAGAATGTTCACATTTGGTGAAAATGTTTAAGAAATAACAAAGCAAAACATTTGTTTCCTCTCCCAAACGATAAATGGGGAATGTAAAGGAAATACAAAACTTTTTTTTTAATTCTTATTCGTGATTTGCGTCTGCCTAAAGAGATTACCAAAAAAAAAAAAAAGAGTTGTAGACTATGCGCCATAGTTTAGAACTCTTTTCTTTTGTAATCTTTTTATTCAGATGTAAATCAAGAATAAGATTAAAAAGCTGTTTTGTATTTCTTCTACATTCCACATTAGCGCATAAAAAAGAGGAAGCTAAATTTTGTTTTGTCCTTTCTAATAAAATTGATGATACGCGATTTTATATTGGGAGGTGACACAAACGGTGTGGACAGTAAACGCAGCAGTCCCTTGCATACTCTGCCATTCGAGGCACGACACCGCACTTGGAATGCTGGCCTTACGGTTCCCTCTGCTTTAGGTGTTCCGGACCACCTTGCTGTTCACCTTGCTGTCCACGCCGCCGAGAAAACTACGAGGGGCGACGACTACAATCGACGGATACACTCCAGAGCCCGAAGTGCTGAACAGACGAGCACCTACCAGATAGCTTTCTTCGTGGCGACCATTTCTCCAGGAACGGACGCCCACCCGCTTTTGAGCGTGCAACCTTGGTCATCGATAAGAGGCGCGGGACCGCTTGGCTGGCTTCCACCGAACCGTCATTCGATGCACGACACCGAACTTGGAATGCTGGCCTTACGGTTCCCTCTGCTTCAGGTGTTCCGGACCACCTTGCTGTCCACCTCACTGTCCACCTTGCTGTCCACGGCGCCGAGAACCCTACGAGGGGCAACGACTACCATCGACGGATACACTCCGCAACCCGAAGCGCTGAACAAGACGACCACCTACCAGCCAGCTTTTTTCGCGGCGATCATTTTGCCAGGAACGGACGCCCACCCGCTTTTGAGCGTGCAACCCTGCCCAGGCAGCACACCAATGTTGGACATACATTGGGCCAACAATGGCAAACACTGGCTCCAGAGGTTGGTCCAACATTGGCATTCTGGCCAAACGCAACTTCTTTCAATGTTGGCCCAGCCATTGGCACCAACGTTGGGCCATCGTTCAAACATTGTTAAAGCCATCATTGGCGCCAACGTTGGGCCATCGTTCAACCAATGTACCATCCATCATTGGCACCGACGTTGGGCCATCGTTCAGTCAATGTTCCAGCCATCATTGGCACCAACGTAGGGCCGACGTTCAACCAATGTTCCAGCCATCATTGGCATCAACGTTGGGCTAACGTTCAACCAATGTTCCAGCCATCATTGGCACCTATGTAAGGCCATCCTTTAACCAACTTTCCGGCCATCATTGGCACCATTATTGGGCCATCGTTAAACCAATATTTCAGCCATCATTGGCATCCACACTGTCATTGGCTATGCCAATTTTGGCTATCACACTAATTCAATGGCTATGATTTCATTGTCATACAAGTTCATCCATTGATTAGGCCATTATTGGCAGTCAAGCTAATTCATTGGCATGTCCCAATGTTAATGCCACATCTTTAATGCTGGCTATGCAATGACGGCAATGCGTTTAAATCCTGGTTATTCAGACATTGGGTTTTAAGAACCCTTGGCCTGTTTTGTAGTAGTAGCCCACTGCAAAAAAGCATTCTGGGTACAAATCGCAAGGTCCTCCCTATGCTTTGTCTATGCACTATTTTATCTGGCGAGTAAATGACTAATTCAAGATCAATTAATGCTTTTTTCGGGACTTTTATTGAAAGGGGCTAGGGAGGAGACTCAGCGGGGAGCCTATGCCTGGTCCTGGGAAGGGTCCTGGGGCTGGGGAGCCATTAGGGCTTCCAAACGCCTCTTCCTGCCGCCTCCCCTGTCGCCAGACCCTGGCAGCCACTTCAGCACCATTTTTTAAGCTGTCGATTCTTCAATTTTTAGCTTCGCACTGATGGCATCTGCGAAAAAATCCAAAGGTCAAAAATCAACGATTTCAAACCCACATTGGTCTTAGTAAAGCACACTCCCAAGCAGCACGTTGTGAATGGGCCAAAGCTCTACATAAGTTCACTTATTTCTGTAGCATCGCGATGTTCTGAAGAGCTTAGCTCACAACGGACTAAAAGTTCTTCCGCAACCTTAACCAAGTCGTCGTGAAGTCAAGAATGACTGGCCGTTATTAGCTCTTTCTGAACTACGTAACTAAATATGTCATGCACAAGCAAATAAAAAGACGCAATCAAGCCACGAAAGGCAGTGCTGGCTCACTTGCTCTAGCAGAAGCCTAGCGGCGGCATCCCTCCGCTGACAAATGCTTGCTGAAATGAGTCGCTCTTGAGCTAGCATCTGGCACCCATGCGAATTATTCGTTAACCCTGAATGGGAATCGTCTGGAATGTTGAATATCTCGAACTTATTTAAAACGCCCTGAACTGAAGTAACCTATTTAATACATGTGAGAAACGCGTAAAGAAAAAGTACTCGCACATGAGTTTGTCAACAGGCAGCAAAACAGACACGAAATTTATTACACACAGCATGTTCTGTAGAGAAGTACAAACGTGCAAGCGATCTGCGAAATGTAAAGAGGTACTGCTAAGCTTTTATACAGCTGAAAAGATTGCAAAGCAAACAGAGCCGGGCTAATTCTAGGCCATATTGTCTGTTCTCCAGGCAGCTGGAAAAATATTTTCCCCAAAATTCTCCTGACAGACGCCTCTCACTGGCGGTGGCAATCAGTTCATCGAATGACGTTTCCTTTACAGATCGTTTTATTGACACGCTGTTTCATAACCAGATTGTTTTACAAAGTAATATGATTAGCTTTTTTTTCTTTCTTTTTTGTTACAATTAAGTTACCCCAAATTGTCGCCGCAAACGGCATGTAGGGGGGGGGGCGCGTGGGTTAAGAGGGTATCTCATCAGAATGTCATCTCCGATAGGAACTTTTCCGGAATCCAGATGGCTCTGGGGAGGAAGCCTTTGTACTCTCCTGCTTACGCGATATAGTGCTATTTCTAAACAAAAATAAAGAAAAAGCTTGTCTTTTTGTTCCGGTTATCAGCGGACAGTTGGACCCTGAAAGCCCCCCACTTAACCCATCCATCCCGTCCCTCCGCCCTGCGAGCTGCGAGAATGGCTTTGTGGGCCTCCAAGGCCATCGCGAAGGAACCTTTTGTCCCATTCTTACCGGATTAAGAAGAAAAATAAAAAAACGCGATTAGAGAACGCCTCTGTTGCAGATTGGAAAGAATTTGACGCTCACCAGAAAATTTACGACAAGAAACTAGAAGATTAGAACCGCACGAGTGGAACGAGGCAAACGACAGACAGAAGCCGTTCGAGGCACTTCTGTGTAATGATGTATATTCAATTGATTTATTGGTGTAAATACAGTTTGTGTTTTGTTTTTGCGTTAATCGCCTGATTTAAAATAAGACGCCCACACGACCTCTTCGATTCTGAAACAGCCTCATTTCGCTGCCTGATACTTTGGATTTATTTGGCTCGGTTCTTTGGCTATTTCGCGCTCCGAGATTTTTCGTACGATACGATTTCCAAATAGCATGTAGACTGTTGATATCTTCATTACCAAAAAAAAAACACGAAATATGCCATATCATCAATACAAAACAAAATATGCCATGTGTCGTGTCATAATGCTGCGAAATAATCTACCACAAGTCCAGAATGGCACTGCGTACTAAAAAGCGGCCCTAAGAGCTTACTTTTCACGAAGCAGTGCTTTGATACATAAAGCTACTCACTCTAAAAGTGTCTGATCTCCTTGTGCGAAAAAAGAAACGAAATGAACCAGTTCACGATACCATTAGCAGCCATTAGAGTCACAACTTTTCTTTTTATACTTGGGATAAGAGCGTGTTGGTTCAAGTGATGGATGAAGAAAGAATAATCAATTAACACTAAGACAACACAACGACATCTTTTTTTTTCGAGCACCGGATTTCAACGATCACCCCAATTTCTAAATCGGTGTGCGATCTCTAAATGGCACGGAATCAGAGCTATATGTTGTACTGCCGAAATGCCCAAAAAATTAATAACCACACGTTTAGATAGTGTTGCGTCTTATATACGTACTGTTCAAAGCGTAGTTCTGGGGGGCTAAGCTCGGCGCGGAGAGAACGAGGCGAGTTCTCCGCCAAACTCGCCGACCGCCGCGATTGGTCGGCGCCGTGCATGACGACACGCGCCGACACTCCCTAGATCGTGACGTCAGAACGGAAGATTTGAGGCGGTCGGAGAGTTGCATATCGAAATTCGCGGCGAGATGCTGTGACGTCATTGTGACGTGGCAAAAGCCGCCGCGGATGGAAAAAGCTTGCCGGCTCCGACCTTGGCGAGTTTGGGCTTGTTGGGCGCGAGATGAGGGAGAAGCGTCCAAAATGCAGCGTGTTTGTTCTTGATTCACCGTCGGCGTAGGTATTTAAGCCACGCCAATGTGTTTGACATGAACGACGTTGATTTTCAACAAAACTATCGCCTCTCAAAAGACGTGGTAAGGTGGCTGTGCGATGAACTGCGTGGCGAACCGGGCTTGAGGCGATGGAGCCGTGAATGGACCGTCGTCTCCGTCGTGAATCCTACAAGCAATTTCTACGAAGTGCATCCTAGAAACAAATGTTTTTACGACAATCTGCAACCAAGAACGCAATTTATCATTACCTACAGGGTTTTACAATTATTTTGGTGGTTTTCTGCGCTGCGTAGATGCAAGATAAACGCAATTGACAATATTTAAACTAAAACAGAGGATAGAAGAACAGTAATGTACATGAATGGCGCAGACTAACAACTGTGTAACTTCTTTCTCATCTTTCTCCCTCCACACCGTATTTTGACAAACAAATTGGTCGTTAGTTGTTATACAGCAGGAGAACATGCCAGAACATGGTGATATTGTTACCCACTGTAGATAAGCAAATTAGCCAGTGCAGTACGACTGCTAGCCTGGGGTCTTTAACGTGCACCACGTAGTAGTGATCCACGACCGCACGCCGGTACGATGCTCATCCAGATCGACACGGGCAGAAGTGGGGATTGAACCCACGATCCTGGGTTCTGCAGCACGAGCTTTCGCTCCACGTGCACCCTATTTCGAAAAACATATTGTGGCTGTGTGGCGGTATGGGGGGAGAAAGATGAGAAAGAAATTACACAGTTGTTAGTCTTCGCCATTCCTGTATGTTGTTTTCCGTCTATTCTCTGCTTTAGTAGGCCCGTTCACACTCTTGCGACCGAGTACGACCGAGAGAGACAAGACCGGTTTTTAATCCTCTTGCGACTTCTTAGGACCGGGGGCGCTGCTGCGGAGCTGGTCCTAAGACGTCGTAAGAGGATTAAAAACCGGTCTTGTCTCTCTCGGTTGTACTTGGTTGCAAGAGTGTGAACGAGCCTACCGATTCTTATTTGTAATTTACGATTTAAATAAAAGAATTGGGCTGTGTGTATGTTGATACAGCCTAAATCTTGGGGTGCTATGTTGCGCTTTTTGGACTCCCAGGAGACTTGGAAGAGGGAAGTGACGTCAACGACTAGAGAAACGCAGATTGGATGTTGACAGAAGAAAACAAAGTCAACATCCAATCTGCATTTGCTGCGTTGTTGACGTCACTTCCCTCTCCCTAGTCTCCTGGGAGTCCAAAAAGCGCAACATAGCCCCCCAGCCTCAACGGGCGACGATTCTCCCAGCTCTCGATGAGAAATTTAGCCAGTGCAGTACAACCGCTAGCCTGGGGTCTTTAACGTTCATCCCGCAGTAGTGATACACGACCACACGCCGGTACGATGCTCATCAACATCGAAACGGGAAGGGGTGGGGATTGAACCCAAGATCCTGGGATCTGCAACGGAGCTTTCGCTCGACGTGCTCCAAGCTGGTGTGCGCTAGCCCAGCCGGCCACCGATCCCCCGATTTAAAAAAAAAAAAAAAATTAAACCCTTCACTGCGGAGCGTAGGGACAAATCGGAGCTACGCTGGGGAACTCGCCGCCGCCGGGGGGGTCGGAAATGTAAGAGGAGGAGTGGGAAACCCGCCGGGGCGGATTCAAAAGAAGCTCCTCCCCTCCCCCGTGACGCCGCATCGGAGAGATTCCCGCCGAAGGCGAGCTTAGCCCCCCTGGTGTCACAAAGCTATGCTTTAAAAAATTATTAAAACAATACCTTTCATAATTAAGTGTTCCGATTAGATCCGATAGTGAACTGACGAGATCATTTCTTTGCCTAGCCGTTTCGGAAACGGTTTAGCATTGGCTGATAGTATATTCCACGATAATTTTTGTCTTATTAGAGAGTTTTAGTAGATCGTTCTGATACCTCCGATACCCCCGATAACGATACTATATACGTAAGCGCAAAGGCGGAGGCAGAGTATCGGGTATCGTTATCGGAGTCATCGGAACGATCTACTAAAACTCTCTATTCTTGCAAGGCAAAAATTATCGTGCCTACAGTGCCACAGTGCCTATATTTGTATTCGTGCGATCCTAAACTCCCGGGGACAATACCGCTGGTCTACCCGTGACGTCACGGCGGGGATAGAGCAACCAATCATTACACTGATTTCAAACTCGCTCTCGCGGCTAATAGAGGCACCATATTGGCGCGGACGGCTTCAAACTTCGCTCTCAGTTGGAGTTGAAGTTTCAACAAACCTGCGAGTTGTTACAAAGAAAGGGTGACGAAACGATGAACATTGTATGCTCCCACTTTGCGCTGGGGATAACGCAACTCTCAAAGAGAACAGACCCATCTCACCAGGCAGTTCGACTACGCCACCGCTGCCGCAATACATCGAGGAAACTTTAGTATTTCAGCACGTGCCCGAACCTCGCTGGAACTCTGCGCGTGAAAAGCACGTAAAGGCACGAGCCGTCTCGGACACTGCCACCTGCTTCTCGTGAACTAAACTTTTGTCGGCTTCACGCATGCGCGAACGCTTGGTGAGGTCGGTCTATTAGATGGGGTTCACTGGTTTGTGGCTATGGTAGGCATCGTTATACGGCATATCGAGGAGTCTGGAACTTCTTTGTGTTTTGCCAATCGCTCTTTAGGGTGAAAAATAAAAGGGGAGGCCACAAAGCTGTGCCCGAGTTGTCGTCGAGCAAAGCAATAATCGGGAAAATAATGCCGAAGGAAAAAAAAAAAACAGCAAACGCGTAGGTTCCAGGACATTTCATCGAACGCCGTTTCATCGAAAAAGTGGTCGTCCCGTACCGAAACATTCAATTGCAACAATTGGCCGGTATTTTTAAACAAAATATCCTAATAGCCAGTCAAAAAAACGTTGCTAACAAAACAAAACGAAAAATTCGGGGCTAGTGGAGGGGGAGGTAGTGGAACCCGAATCCTTCCGCTTGGGTACTCCCCATGCAGGCGTGTCCTCCGCCGTGCCATCCAGGCTTCTGTCGTACGAGAGGACAATGAGAAATTTTCAAATTTTATTGCAGAAACCTATGACGCATTCAATGAAACGGCGTTCGATGAAATGTACGGTGTAGGTGCGTGTGACCTCTAGTGCGCAACAGAACCTTAGGTGTCTCACTTTGTGAAAATGTGATGGCTGAAAACCAGCATCGTCTTTCAGGCCCATGCAATCTTCTGCGGTTCCGATATAAAAAGGTTCAAATTCATGCCGAAGTCACAAATCTCGGAAAAAAGCTAATAAAAGAAAATCTCACCGCAAGACCGACCTACGCGGAGAAAAGCTCATCGGAATTTTGATGAATGCGGTGGAAACTCACGTACGATGTCCGTTTTCGGGAATGGCATTATTTTGGTATATGGATAATAAAAACTTTATTTTTCATATTTTTTTTTTGTAGTAACTTAGGACTTTTGGTGTGATGGGTCCTGCCGCAATTTGGGGGCTCTCTGTGGTCGTCGGGTGCAATGACGATGTCACTTCGTTACTGTTCAGAACTCAACGTTGAGGCAATGTCTTTATAGAAAAAAAGACGTGTCTATCCCTTTGTTAATTGTTCCCATTCTGCAAAACTGTGGACTTCTGCTTCTTCATTCCTATTGGTGTCTGCAATATACGAATCTTGTATATATCTCTCCGTTTGCGTTCCGCACACGGCCCCCAGAGTAAAGCCGCAAATACTAAATTTAAAAGCTTGATCGTATAATTCTTGAGGGGGTTTATCTCAGCATCTGTCAGATTTTCGGAGAACTGTTCTTTGGTGAGCTTTTTTCCCGTGATCCTCTTGGTGTTGCGCGGTTCTCCGGCGGAGAAAAGCACACCGGAAATCCGGCGGATGCGGAGAAGAGCTCACCAGACTTCTGATAGATGCGGAGAAAAGCTCACCTTTACAAACCGTTTTAACATTATTTCTTCGCAGCTATCGATATTTTATCGAACTCTGTTCTATCAAAGTCATTTAAATGAACGCCCTGTAATTGAATTGAATTTCATCGAAGCCGCTTCGTAGAACACCGTTTTATCGAACATCATGATGGTTTCTGGCCAGATCGTTTCTAGTTTTTGTAAATAGTGTTTTTTCCTTTGCATCCAAAGGATAAAGATAATGTCACGAATGACAAATAATGAGGCGGTGAATAACTAAAGAAACTAAACGTTTAATGTGGTGAACAAAATAGAAGGCTGGCGTCGCAGGCGTCGATGTCGACGAAACAGCATAATCGGGACTGACTCCGGCTCTCCACGCGGAGCTCCTTATGTAAACGCGTGGGCTTCTGGAACAACCGGCGTAGAAGGTTCGGCGCCTAGAGCATTCTAACCTCGAAAAAGCAACAGGGTTCTCGAAATTACCAGAACGCGACATTACAGAAACAATAAGAAGGTGAATCCGCGGCCAGGCATCGAAGATAAGCACGGTAACTGTTAGGCTACGGGCGCGCTGCCTACTTGGCTAGCTGCTCACGCGGCAATATTATGTTCCGTTTTTCTTTTGCTTTGTCGTAAACAATGACCTCTTTTGGTTATGCAGCCTAAGACGAACTTGATACTTTTTGGGAGGTCAGAAGTCGTCGGGTGCCGAGACGGAGGTCACATTGTTGCTTTTCGTAGTACTCAAGATTGAGGCAATGCCCTGTCTCTATGTAAAACAGAAAAAAAAGCGTTCCCCACTTTTTTACATGTTCATATTTCGCAAAACTGTGGATTCGTCTGCCTCTTCCCCATTTTTCTTAGAAAGTAAGCTATTCTTCTGGGGCTGAACGAGAACACTTGGTTTTACAAATATACGAACACGCAAAAGCGCAGCATGAAAGCTGAGCAAAGTGCGGACGTGAGTATTAAATATAAACACCACAGTGCAAACAATAATAAAATATTGCGTAAATGAGCTTTTCTCGCATTTGTCGGTTTTGCAGTGAGCATTTCACCAGTGAGCTTGTCTCCGGTGAGCTTTTCTTCACCGACCGATCTCCGGTGAGATTTTTTGTCCGCCGCCCAACAGTAACAGCTGACCAAGGGCTCATCGCAGCCAAGACAGTATAATCGACGAACACCATAATAAAAGATGTGCGGGTTCTTGTCTAATACATTCGCCTATATTTCATAAAATACTGAATCAAGAGTGTGTTGGTTCGGGTCAAACAAAGAATCTTCAGCGCGACTTTCACAACTTCCAAATAGCAACGTGTCACGCCTACTACCAAAAAGTTTGTTCTGTTTTTAGCTTCACTGAAATTTTTTTCGCAATGATTGTTTTATTTCGGTACAAATCCGCCTCCAGAATTGTATATGCCAAGCGAATTTCGAACTTAAAAGAAAATCGACGAACTCACGTATGTTTCTTCAACATTTAAAATAAGTAAACATTTTAAATACATATCTGCAGAACATTTAAAATCGCCAGATCAAATCACCTATCCTACTTCGAACACAAAGAAGTGGTAAGACAGTATCTACTCTTTGACGCTTCGGTTGCTTTTGTCTAACTGCATTTGCTAACTTCAGGCCTCACGAAAGGACCGCTTGAAGCGTGAAATTTTTCACTCCCAATTTCTTGACCCAAAATACCAACAAAGAATGGAACATCCTCCCAATGACGCGCTCCGGCGATTGAAAACTAATGACCCTCACCCACCCGCTAAACGTCTCCGCCGCCAAAACAAAACAAAAAAAAAAAAAACTTTTCATTTGTGCGACCCCAAAACACCAACAAAGAACAGAACATCCTCCCAAGAACGCGCTCGGGCGATATACAACCTATTACTCACTAACGCGATAACCCGCAAAATATCCTCGCCCCCTAAACAAAAAAAAAAACAAAAAAAAAAGAAAAATAAAAAACAGGAAAAAAAAACGATCAGTTTCGAGAGGCACCCTTCCTCAAAATCCCGACTGTCAGCCCGACAACCTTGAACATGTAAGTAGTCCGGGGCGCAATAACACATTGCGCAATTTCAAGAGCAAGTTGTGCAGACAAACTCATAGATGGCGCCAGGTGACAGCTGGATTTTTTTACGTTTTGATAGGATACAAACTTAGTTAAACTTTATTACAATGAGCGTACTGGAAAAACGATCTTGTAAGAGATATATTAAAAAAGTCCTGGTCTTGAGTATTGTCGAGCCTAAATTTGTATTTTGGCCCCGGTTTATTTGTAAATGTTTATGAAGAACGGAACGAAAAAAAAAGGCTTTTTCAAGCATCGTTAAGTTCCCGTAAAACCTTTTAAGCTTAAAAATCGGGAAATGTAGCGCCGCAATATTACTCAGTTTTTTATTATCTTTCTAATAAAACCATTCCCAAATCAATCCGTTCGGTGGTTCCCGATAAAATATACTAAAAAGTTGCCATTGGAATTGCATAGGGCTCGGTAGCTGCGCCGTCGCAGAACGTCGCCGCGAAGCTGCGTGGACGGGTCTGCCGGCTGGTGACACACCTGCGAAAAAAGGAAGTGGATATTCTGCCGCCGGCACAATAGCCCGAGGAAATAAATGCCGGCAGTTGCCCCCTATTGGGTCTCGTATAAGACGAATCGTGAAAACAACTATTTGAAGCTGTAGAGTAAGGTAAGCATAAGAGACGGACACCTGGTAAGGTGTCCGTCTCTTATGCGGCGGGACCCTGGTTTAATCGTCAGTGTGGGATTACTTTTCTTTTCTACGCATTTGGCGATACCTACGGCATTTCTTTTTTACGATTAACACTGAAAGAAAAATTAATGTTGTCAACGAAACTTCGCTAAATTAAATGGTATGAGACTCCCTTTCGGGGGGTGAATGTAGGACAGCGAGGCTTGGGCCGCCGGCGGGCCGCTGGGACGCGGCGTGTACAGGTGGGACAATTGGGTTAATATTTTTCTAATGAGCAGCCGCACACTGTGACACACGCGCCGTCCGAAAATGGCGGAGTTTGTTTTCCCCAGGCTATGTCCTCCATTCACCCCCGGGAAGGGCGCAGTCCCATACCATTTAATTCAGCAAAGTTTCGTCCACAACATTAGTTTTTTTCAGTGTTAATCATAAAAAAGAAACATGTTGTAAATATCGTCAAATGTTTAAAAAATGTTGGAGAAAAAAAATAAGCCCACACTGGTGGATTGAATCAGGGTCCCGCTGTGTATGAGACAGGTACACCTTACCAGTGAGCCAATCTACAGCTTCAAATATCCGTTTTCACAATTCGTTTTATACGAGACCCAATAGGGGACAACTGCCGGCATTCTTTTCCTGGCTGCCGGCAGAATATCCACTTCCGCGAAAAAATTTCCCCGCAGCGTGCGATTCGCATAGCGAGTGTCGGTGATATGTTAGTGTCGACGAAACGTGTCCATTAAAAGTTGTCTATGAAACGTGTTTCCACGAACAGCCGGGAGAACAAGAAAAGCATTCTACCGGGAGGTGCATGATTTCAGGCAGCTAATAGGAGGCGACTCTCCGTAGAATTTCGGAAAAATTATTGTCCCGGCTGCCGGGAGAATAGACACTGCCTAATTTTATAGATACTTAATCTGGAAGAGTACCCGTAGAACAGCGGTCACTCGTTGCCAACAAGCAGGTTTCCGCGTACTTACCAAAATATTAGCAGATTTGAAAGATGTATTCCGAGATATTCATCGATATGGGCACTGGAAAACAACCACGTACACACACAGACGAGATGGCAGGGCTCCGTGAAGATTCAACACGATGCTAACAAGCTGTCATTTGCCGAACCAAACCACATCACGATAATTTCTGTGACTTCTTTGAAGAAATCGCTTTATAGACGATTGCAAACAGGGCATCTGGCGGCTGCCATGCTCTTCCTCGTGTGAGCAAGCACGTGGAATTCCAGGCCTGCCAAGGCTATCTTCACGTGCATGCTGCACGTGCTTGCACGGATAGGGCACCAGCCGGTACGCCATGCTTGCGAACGTCTATACGCGTAGGACTTTTCAAACACTGAGCCAAAAAGGCTGCACAGGGCCAGTGAAAGGAATGCTGGCAGGGGGAAGCAGATGGGTTGCTGGAGGGGTGAGGAGGAAACATTCCCCTCCCTCCAGCGTTGCGCCTGCATCCTGCTTCTTTAAGGTCCCCAGGCGGGTGCGCCCACAAAAGGCTTATCTTCGAGGGTCATCCGTACAAAGAACACAGCCAGAGGATTTGTCAGTGGATACTTTTGTGAGTTCGTCCCAAAGTTGATAGTGCAGTGGATGCTATGTGAGTGGTCTACCAAGCAGTGTCCTTCAGGCAGGTGCCGTGCTCTGCCTTGTGACCCACTTGGAGACTATAGTCACGTGACCGTAGCCGGAGACACGTTTGGCCTAAAATACGAATAGCGTCAACTCTGCTGTCAATACCGAGTGAACAGGACAGCAGCACGAAGGCTACCCGGCGACAACGTTTCTTGGCAATGCAGAGGAAGATACAGGCCCGCGCTCCCTCTCCCATTTTGAGCGCTGAATAAAGCTGTGCTCGGGCTCTCCTCTTTTCCACTGCATTGCCAGGAAAAGTTCTCTCCGAGATAGTTTTTGGAGTCCCAAAGGAACTGCCCTTCCCAAATGTTAACCAAAAACGGGAGGTCTGAAGATTCTATGTTTTACACCGTAAAACCCACACTCTAAACTAAAATGCAAAAATAACCGCGTCTTCTTTCTGCGCACGATGTCCTCAAATAAACTGAAATTACAAAGAAAAAATATTACTCAAAAATAAGCTGTGCCGTATATTTCCCAGCACGCTAATAACATATTTTTTGTTTCGCGAGGGTTGTGTACATGTAACAAAAACTGTACCATTTCTTAAAAGATATAATCATAAATGCAACACAGATGCAAAGATACCCAAAGCTGAATTAAAAAAAAAAACGCGAATCTAACAAAACGATGACAACACATGGAGAGGTTCTGGGCTCGAAAGTGCTAACGACTTATCATATCGCAGAATAATAATAAAATAAAAAAATATAAGCAATAGCGTCTGCTTATTTGAGAAATTCGCAGAACAGTCCCTAAGGTAGCGCAAAATTCACGATTAAGTAATTAAACCTTTGTTTCGGGTGTTAAAAAGTGTTTTTTAATGTATATTTTGTCGTTCTCGACGTGGGCGTCGACGGACATAGCGCCGCTGCTTGCGCCCCTGTCGAGGTCAGCACTACGTTTTACACGGTGTAACGACACTATATCGCGCTATAGACTCGTATATTTGACCCGCATGCAGCCTCGAGCGAGCTGTTTAGAATGTTGGTGCAAGACAGAGCAACGAAGAAATCGCGGCATGAGAACCGACTGCGTCTCGATCTGGCTTACCGCGCACGCTCTGCTGAAATGTGAGGTTGGAATGGACCTCTTGGCGAATATGTGCTGACACCTAGACACGCGAATCGGTTCGAGACTAGGTGACTGGAAAACAACGCGGGCCTGGGCCTCTCCCACCCGTTCGACACCCAAAACGTCAGCTACATCCTGTTCACCCATTGAGGCGATGTGACCTGAATACAGCTCCCCCAAGCTCACCTTTGTCCCCATTATGCGTAATCTTCCGCCCCGAGGTCGACACGACGAAACCGCTCAAAGGCGAGAAATGCAAGATGGCGGATTGTTTGGAACTAGATACTCTCGAAGCCAGGCGCATGAAATACTCCGCGCATGCGCACCGCGTATTTCTACAAAAGGTCCATTGCGAGCACAGTTAGCTCACTGGTGCTGCAAGAGGCTGCTCTGTCGTTGAGACCTTGCAAACGCCTGCGGAGCCGTTCCAGTGCTTGGCACATCTCCCGCGCAGCATCGCAACCTTTTTGGTGCCTGATAGGTCAAGAGAGCCCGTAGCATGTGCTGCGGTTCATTCTAAGTTGAAGCAGAGTAGCCGCGAAGTGCGTGAACCGTTGCGACGATGCGTGATGTTGAAAAATAAACTGAGAAAAATTATCTCCCAAGTTTTTCCAGTTTCAGATGTGGCGATTTGAGACATGAATGCTGCAAATGTCATGGAGGGATCAATTTGTTGACACTATTATTGCGTTCATTAGGCTCGCTCTCTACACTAATGAACTGATCTTTTGATTTTCGAGACTTGCGCTTTTCCAGAGGGCTTCGTGACAACGCCAGTCGTTCCTTGGCGCACTGAATCCAGCAAAGCCAATAAGCTACACCCAAAACCACTCCGTCGTAGTTTCGTGGAATCCTGGGGCCAGTGAATACAATGAAGCGCCACAAAATTCTTAAATGTTGGTGGCCGCCCGCCTGTGTCTACCCTGGTCGGCTCGGAACAAAAAGAGACAAAAGGCGCCAAGAAAATCCCTTCCCTGGCAGTTCCGTGTAATTCCGGTGCCCGGAAAATACAGTGAGACACCATGCTGGCAGTTCACCGAATTTCCTGGGCAGCCCCGGTCTAGTCTAGTACGGCCAAGGCTCAATCTTGGCCCCATAGCGAGTCTAAGCAGGTGTGCTGCCTGGTGTGTACCATGTTGTAAACTCCATCTTTAACCATGTTGTAAACTCCTTCATCAAGAATCTATTCAAAATACTACTTTCCAATTGACACATTTGGCCTCAAATAAGTATTTAATAAAGTTTGCCAATTAGTTTTAATTCATGAATAACTTATTTATTACAGCGTCTTCCTAGCAGCCTTTTTATCGCGACGCCTTCTTACAACAGTGATTTTCATTGCCTAGAGTACTTCGTTCGTTTTTAAAGCTCGGTTCCAGAAAACGAGGCATATTGATACCTTGCGCCAACACATTTTCAATTTTGGTAACCCATTGGCTAACACAGGCCAACGCTGGCCAGACTAAGTCAATCAATTACCAACGTTGCTAGGCCACTGGCTAAGACAGGCAAACGGTGGCCAGCTTAAACCAATCGATTGCCAACGTTGGTAACCCATTGGCTCTATTACAGTTTATATTTCTGCGAGAATTGTCACTACCGTGGTCATTAGTGCAGTTGTCGTATTTGTACGCACTTTGAAGTCATTTTTGGGCAAGCAGACATAAATTATAATGCCCCAGCTTCTTCTGTTATATGTTGCGTGATAACCTTTGTTTGCAGATTGAAATGCGCATCAACTTATATCACCTCCTACCTCAAACATAGGGTGTTCGAGATCTTGATTCAGCGTGATTTTTTATTCGTGAAGACATGTAATTATTTAATCAATCGCTGAATATTTGTTATAAGGTTTTATATTTGGAAAAAATATTAGTGATTTTAATTTCTTTTGATTTTGTCCGGTTCGGTCTTTATAATAGGCCGTGTTTTGCGGCTCACCAAAGCGGGTTGCTTTTAGATTTTCATGATCACATACAGCTGACAATACACCCGTGTCGTAGGTACTGGGGAGGCGGGTGGAGCTTTCGGGGTTGAACCCTGCCTCCCCCCCCCCCCCCTTGGAAACGTTTCCTGGCTGGGTCGCTAAATGGGCATAAGAGAAGAGGCACTATGCTTTTTGCCTTATAAACATACACACAAATCGAAGGAAGCTAGCATTTTGTATTTCGTGTGGAATTTACTGAACATAATTATCAGTTTTGGGATGACGCGCGTTAGTTATAGTTTTGCAGAGCGAAAGATCGGAGGAGGCGATCTCCTCCGTTGGACGTTCTATATTGCTACAGCGCGCAATGCATACAGCGTTTTAATTCAGTTGCGAAGTTGCTGTGCTTGTGAAAACAGAAGAATCGTTCCCCCCGGATCCATAGCTACAGACTGTTCTCAGCGTGTGCGATCAGCACATTAAAAAACTAAGCCAATTAATTATAACGTTGGTAAGCCACTGGCTAAGACAGGCCAATGTTTCCCATCCTAAGTCAATCGATTACCAATGTTGTTAACCCATTGGTTAAGACAGGCCAATGTTGGCCAGCCTAAGCCAATCGATTACCAATGCAGGCAACTCATTGGCTAACATACACCAATGTTGGCCGGCCTAAGCCAATTGATTACCAATGTTTGTAACCAATTGGCTAAGACAGGCCAATGTTGGCCAGCCTAAGCCATCCGCTTGGCAACATTGGTAAGGCATTGGCTGAGATTGGCCAATGTTGGCCAGCCTAATCCAATCGATTGCCAACGTTGGTAACCCATTGGCTGAGATATGCCAATGTTGACCAGCCAAAGCCAATCGATTGCCAACGTTGGTAAGCCATTGGCTGATATAGGTCAATGTTGGCCAGCCTAAGCCAATCGATTGCCAACGTTGGTAAGCCGTCGGCCAAGACAGGCCAATGTTGTCCAGTATATGCCAGTGTACCACACATATCGGTAGTACGATGGCCACAGTGGCCCAACATTGGACCACTTTTTGCCAATTAAATACCAATGTTGGCCCGACGTCGTGTGCCGCCTGGGATACTATGTACTGCGTGTTTGAAGGGGAAAATTTCGGGCCCGATCAAAATTAAAACAAAAATGCAACACATTCAGTACTATGTACGCATCATTTTAGGCTAAGAATTTCAGGAGAACGAATCAATAAAATTATAAAGGCCTTAGACAGGTGCTCAAAATAAACGAGCCTTGCGCTGTATACAACCATGACAGAACTAAATTCCAAGAACATGCGACGAATGCACTGTGGCGGTGGAGGCACGCACACCATTTGAATTAATCCGAGTTTAAAATCAGCGAGCTTAAAAACATTATTCCTCTGAAGATATGATTTTCCTATGTTTGCTGCATGTTGCCCTAAATAGGGGCTGGTTTACCCACTGAATCGGACTGGCTGCGAGACCAAGATGCGGTACTTGCGTCTGGGTACATTACAAGGACTCATTTTTGATGAAGGCTGTTATCCGACCAAGTGACCCACTTGATCTTTTTTCTTGATCACCAAACTTATCAAAACAAAGACGTCACACAAAATATTAATGCCCAATCCCTCAGCTGAACTGACTTTGCCGTTCATAATTTATTTAAAAAAGCACAATTTTCAGTAAACAGCATGCTTCCATGTCTTTCACGCGTTTACAGAGGGCTTATCAACTTCAGTTTCCACGTCAGCCACTGTTCATTCTCAGAAAACTCGGGCTGTGTTCCCTTTCCCTAAAATTTCGGTCTAAGTTCCCGCAGGCGCATTCTGCTGACGAGGACCCCAGCTTGGATGTCCCAAGCCGTTTTTTTGTGCTCCCCGACCAGCTATTGCCTGCTGTCGAAAGCTACTGTTTAAACTGACAACAGGGTTGACGCTAATTTTTTTTTTGTTCCAATAAATTGCTGCCATCGCACTCCACATGTTTTTTTGTTTCCCTACGCATCCGCTAGTGCGAATTCAAGTGAAAGAAGCCACATAGCTGGTTGGTCCAGTCAGTAATTTAGCTTCCACAGCGCGGTCTAAAATGAGCAGGGGCCAGGTCACATTGGAGCTTTTTTTTTCGTATTTGCCGGAGGGAGGGGCGGGGGGGGGGGGGGGTAGTAGGCAGAAACATTAACAAGCGAAAGACAGTTTCGTGTAACAAAAAAAAAGAAACACTGATTTGTTTTTTGCGGGAGAAATCTCAGAGGGGTGGGGAAGAAAGGAGGAGGCGAGAGGGGGGAGGGGAGCGGACGCATGCGCCACGGTCACAGTGTTTGCGGCCCTAGTCCTCACGAACTCCACGCTACGGTTTTATGGGCCATTAGTTTTCTGTTCGTTTGTGCGCTCGAAGCCGTACCTTCGTTTTCCAAGAAGTCGAGGCCTGTTGCCTTCATGTAGACAGTCGAATCCGCCCAGCTTGGCTGACCGTACGATCGAGTCCCGAAACTTGTGCTTTGCGTGTGTTCCTAATGTGCTTTGCGTGAATTCCTTTCCTTTCCCACGCCAGCACCTTACCCGAGACTTGCGTTGGCATGCTAAAAGCGGGAAGGTTATTGCATATCCCTTCTTCCACTCTTTTTCTTTCTTTGATAGGACGGAAGAATTGTATCGTGTAATTTCAGTAATTCGTTACTGTAAAAGTAATGGGATTGCATTACAAAGTATGTTTTCTAAAAAGTAACGGATTAATTACTAGATTACAAGAAAAGTAATTAATTAGAACTAATCCCGTTATTTGTAATGAATTTCTTCCAAGTTTGGATGCACTACGATCGGGTGCGACGCGCCGAGTCCTCCCGCTTCCGCAGGCTCGTTGATACACCTGCCTGTCTGGCCTATCCATTCTCCGCCGCAGAAGAACGGGATGGAGTAGATCCTCTCTTTTTTACATGGGACGAACTGATGCCCGCCCATCTTAGAAGAGGTTTTATTTAGGGGAGTGCAATTAACCATCTTGTTAACTGAGTTTCAATTTGCAGCTGAACTCCACTCCTACTTTGAATCTGGACACGAGCGCTTTTAGCCGATGCGCTGTGTTGTGTGTATAAGGAATGACAGCCAACTTTTTCTTCCTTTGTCTGGATGCCGGTGTTGGAGTAGAATGGGCGAAAATTAGCCCTTGAGTGAGTTGTCCAGCAGGTCGTCGGGAAAGTCGGCCTTCCTCAACCTCCGCGTCTGCAGCCGGACACTAGCTCCGCGTAACGGGGGCAGGATCTAGAACGCGCTGACCTCATACGGGACTTGACGAGCCCTGGTTTAATTAACGGTCTTGGAGTGAGTGCTACTGAAATGCAGAATTGGCTTCTTCCGTCCTTTGCCTAAACTCCCAGCAGATTCCCCCTGGATGGATCGCCAAATGAAGGTCTAAGTATTGGAGAGTTTCGTCGGAGGGGTCCTCCTTTTTAAAGATGAGGCCTGCGGGGCCCGACGAGAAGGCCTCTAGGATAGTCTCAGGGTCTGTCTGCTCTTCATGCATGATAAGGTAGTCATCTACAAAACGGTACGGCCAGCAGTCCGGCGCGAAATCATTCAGTTGATCCCTGATTGCCCGATCTACGTACGTGAGAAATAAATTGAGTATAGTTGTAAACTACAGACTGGGGATACGGACAAACGACAAAACGAAGAGCAAAACAGACGAATTCTCAAACGAAAAAAAAAATTGGCTTGCTTTGTATGTTTATACAGCCTTGAGCTGAGACGGGTTAGCCCTATAGGGTGCCTACATGTTTTTTCTCCGCTTTAGGGTGGCGCCAACTTCTTGTTACCCTTTCCCAAATACTCTGCCACCGCCATTTTTTTCTACTTCTTATTTCGCTAAACGTAAACAACGTTGAGTTTGTGTAGTCTTGAAACACCGGCAACACAGTGAGACCACTTCCGTTTCCGTTCATGAGAGGAGTCGGAGGCTGAGCGGGATGGTGGTCGTGGTGGCTGTCGCTCTCTTTATTTGGGTGTTTCATATTTTGAAGTTGCGAGGAGGAAGTGTGCGTTGCTTTTAACGAAACGCGAGTTCCCGTGAAAAAATGAAACCCATCAGACCGGCATCGCATGCCGGAGACTCGCCGTTGAACGAGAGTGGTGGGCGCTTCCTGGCCCTAACGAGGATTAGCGGCGTCGAGCGAGCGCACGACCGGCGAGTGTGACAAAATGGTCGACGAAAACAGCGCAGGTTACCATGGCGACGAGGTAGGCAACACTGGTTTGTCGTCAACAGGTATCACAAAAGTTGTCGCCACCCTAAAGAGCCGAGCGGCGGAAACATGTAGGCACCCTAGTTAGCCCACTTGGCCCCTTCCTCAGCTAAAAACTTTATTTCACAGAACAAACTTATATGTTACTCGCTACCCTTTGTCTCCCTCTTTTTTTTCTTCCTTTTCCCAAAAGCCCTACCCCCTTCCCTCTTCCTTTCCCTAGGCCCCCGTACATTCCAGCCAACGATAAGCTCAGAACACACATACACCGCGACATCACGAGGTCCCCCCGGTTCTCCCAAATCAGTCGCAAAGCCGTTGACAGATCCCCTGTCATGATGGAAGCATGGCGGAAAGCAGATTGCTGGAAATAGAAGTCTATATTGCATTGCACTGGTGTGAAGAAGTACTACGTTTTTTTTTTTGTCTTATTTCCGTGCCAAAATAAAAACAGCGTTTAGAAACCGAACACTGTGCTTCGAAAGGGCATAAAAAAACGGGACAATCTGAACGATACGAGGCGCCTTGCGTCACTCGGCTTTTCCTGGCTCTTGTTTTTCTGTAGTCTTTCAAAAGTGTATGAAAAATTATGAACTGACTGACCCGACTTACAAGATTAGAGCAGTCCATTTCCATTACCACAGGCTCTCTTCAAGTGTCTTGCATAGCTCACCTTCTACTGGTCCATTTCTTTTTCGGTTCCTTTCAAAAAGTGAGCTCTAAGCCACTGGACCAACCTACCACATTCATAATTTGCGGGAGTGGCGAAATGGGTGATAGAGATCGGGATATTTTTGGCTGTGGCGTTCTCCCTCATGTCACGATGGTAAACGTGCACGAACTAGAAGAAAAGACTCATAACCCGTGCGGTGGTAATATATCCAAACTCTGCAAGTGTAAGTAGTAATAGCGCGCCATCCATTAGTTAAATTTGAAACCACAAAAGTGTACAGCCCGGCGACTCGCCGGCTTTGGCAATTAGGTCTCTGCAGACGCGACCGGGGATGCGCCAGCTTTGGTAGCGAATGGGCTAGCGAACGTTGTACCTTCAGCCATGTTCCGACGTTTAGTACACGGCAACGTTGTTAGAACACTCAGATGGGAAAGTCACCGCTGAAACCTGGGCCTCTGGCGTCCACCGAGACCGAGCTAAATACGACAACAGCACCATTCTTAATCTTTTTTTCTTCTTTTTTTAATGTGGCCACCTTGAGCTTGCAGAAAGCATGTTTTTGCGTAAGAACAAACGGAGAAAGCTATTTTTGTCGTAAATTCTATTGGAGTTTACTACAAAATGACGTGCGCGTGATATTTTCTAATATCTTTAGCTTCAAGGTTTTGCGGCACAATTAATACTGTTTTTATACAACCTTGTCTCCGCGGGGATTTCAGGTAGCGCGTCCCGACCTAAACGCATCCTAACAGAGTGGTTCTAGTAATGTTGTTACACGGTTTCTTAGGAAACATGGAGCTCGAAGAAGTGTAGGCCCATTCACACCGGCGGTTGAGTCGCGTTTGCGGACGCGTTTGCTCAAAGATTCAGTGGAATTGCTCGCGATTCGATGACGAAAACGGGCGGATCCGCTAAGCATTTGCGTTTCGAACGCCAGTGTGAAGGAGCGGTTGAAGCTGTGTCTTTGTCGTGTCGATCAATGTTGCGTCAGAAACAAATTGGAGACAGTTCACTACACAACGTTGCGATGTATTGGTTGTGCTACAGTAATAGACCATATGCAAAAAGAAGCGCCATCTAGTGTATTCATGATCAATTATCAGATTTCCTCCATATGGGGCGGTTCCCGTACCGACGGTTTCACCCGAAAAGCAATAGTCCCGGCAAAGTGGAAGTCATAGAACTAAAATATGATCACCTGCTGCAAGTCCAGTACGAACCCTTCACAGGACGTCTTCGAGAAATACCGTTCATTGACCTGGATGGCCCAGTTCACTGCTTGAGTGACGAGTCTTACGACCTCGTTGCTGACGATTCCTTTTCTTGAATTTTGCGGCCGCTTTGCTTTTTTTCTTTGATCCGAAACGAACCAGCAACCCGTTGAGTGTACAAATAAACTACCCTAATATCAAGAAAACTGAGTTAAATGCAGATGCGCCTCGTCCACAACTGGAAGATGTGATAAACCCCCAATATGGCGGCTTCTAATGGCATGGTGATGATACCTGGCAAGGATTTCGCATATGGCCTATACCAAGTTGCATAAGAAACATGTCGTGTGCTGCAGTTGCGCAACATTTAAATTATGCCGCCTAGCAAACGTTGTACCTTCAACCTTTTTCCGACTTTTAGCAAACGGTTTTCTAGGCAGCATGGAATTCGAAACAGTAGACTAACTCTGTGCCTTTGTCGTGCCGATCAATGTTGCGTCAGAAACAGATTGGAAACAGTTCACTACACAAAGTTGCGATATTCGCGTCTGTACTACACTGATAAAACGTTGCTTAAGCAACATATCGCGCGCTGCATTTGCGCAACATTTAAATTATGCCGCCTAGCAAACGTTGTACCTTCAACTTTTTTCGGACTTTTAGCACACGGTTTCCTAGGCAGTATGAAAATCGAAACAGTAGCCTAACGCTGCGCCTTTGTCGTGTCGATCAATGCTGCGTCAGAAACAGATTCGAAACAGTTCACTACACAACGCTGCGATTTCCGCGTCTGTACTACACTGATACAACGTTGCTTAAGCAACATGTCGCGCGCTGCAGTTGCGCAACATTTTAAATTATGCCGCCAAGCAAACGTTGTACCTCCAGCCTTTTCCCGACTGTTAATACACAGTTCCCCAGGCAGCATGGGGTTCGAAACAGTAGCGTAACGCTGCGTGTTTGTCATGTCAATCACTGTTGTGTCAGAAACATATTGGCGACCGTAGTTCAAAATCTCCCAACACTCCACAACATTCGGAACATTCTCGCAACATATCTACAACATATCAATGTTACTTGGGATTGGGGGAATCAAAGCGTGGTACCATATCACATGACCGCTTGATCGGCATGCGAGTTGAGGGGGGTGAAATCTAATTGTTTCACTGCTATTTTCTTCAGCTATTGCTAGTACACAGATAGATAAACGAACTCTTTTCACTCATTATGAGCCTTTCCATACAGTATTTAGCAAAGATCAATGCTAAAGGCATTATGTAGTGCTGCTCGACTGGAAGCTGCTATGTGCACTACTTTATTGCGCCATCTCGTGGAGGCCCGTCTAACCAGCCGAACCACGGACAAGAGGCGCTCTTGCGTATTTATGCGAAAACGATGCTTGAACTTTACCCTTTCTACTCCGGGACCTAAAGTGAACTGGTTAGTGTCTCGAAAACATGTGTTCTACCACGGGCACCTGTCGAATTTACAGTAGCAGGGTGTCTTGCAAGGCTGGTAGGAGTCGACTGGCGCAGCACAGTCTTTGAGCGGGAGGGCCTGCCGTGCTAGCTAAGCCTAGCCGAAACAAAATTTGTCTCGCGGGCCCAGGAGGGTCTCTATCATTTCGTCGAAACTCGTTTCGTGGAATTACGTTTCGTGCACAACTTTTCATGGAAACACGTTTGGTCGACATGATCGTTTCATCGACACTCGTTACGCGAATTACACGCTGTAGGGACGGTTCGTCACGTGTGTGTCACTGGGGTGCGCGCTAATCGACACCCCCGCCTGCGCTTACGCTGCTTCATGGCGACAGTCTGCGTCTCATTACAAAAATGTTAACCCACCTGACCGACCCGTGCATGCTGCTTCGCGGCGACAGTCTTATGCACCTTATTACAGAAAAAAAGCTAATTTGAGCTGTCGATGAAACATCGCGTATCGATAAAACGCCGTTCAATGAACTGATTGCCACCGGGCCCGGGATAACCTTGCGCGGCTGCACAGGCTTCGCACGTTACCATGGTTCACCTCACTGCGGTGATGCCGCCCCCTATGCAGCGGCCGTGGGTCATGGTGGCAAGGTAATCTTCCACCCGTCGCTGCGCTTCGCTCTGCTTCTAATATATGTCACATTTGTCTGGGGCGCGCCGCACTGCGCTGCACCGACGGACACGTCACGTTCGCCTGGTCGTGTCGGTGTGGCTGCACTGTGTTCGTCAGAGACTTCTTGTGGAGCACGGCACCGGTGCGTTGCTGCACCATCGGAGGGAGACCATGCAGGTCCTCGCACTGCGACCTTCAGTTAATGCTCTCCGCTTCCTTCGGCACCTCCTCTCTCTCTCTCTCTCTCGCCTTGTCGTCGGTCTTCGTTCCTAGTCTTGTGAAACACGGCGGCCCGAGAGAATGCGATGTCGGCACTGCTATCTTCTTTCCCTCAAGCCCTCTGCTCTGACTATGATTCCAGCAGTGATGACGGGCGTTGGTTTTCCCTTTTCGGGAAGTGTGTGTGTGTGCAGTGCCGCGTTGCGTCGGCCGCCGAGCGGCCGAGCTACCAGTCCACCACGCCAGGCACTTGAAGCCTTCGTCGGACCCAAGACGTCGGTGAGTCTTTGGACTTCGTTTGAACTTTTCCCTGGATTTTGAGTCGCGCAGTGGAGACTTTCCTTTTTCAGAAATTTTGTCGGCGAACTTGTTTCCCGGCTGCAGTTTGTGTCGCAAGCGGCGAGTTGTTTCCCATTGTGTCGGGGATTGAGTGCTGTTTTGTTTTCTTCGTGGGCCCGCTGCCCAAAGGTTCGTAAGTGTGGTGTTGGAGTAACTCGTGTTCAAGTTTTTCTGATGGTTTTGTCGTGTTGTCGCCTTGCGCCTAATTAAATTTCTTGTTTTTATTTTAACCCTTGCTTACATAGCCTTTCTGTTCATTTTCACACCAAGCGTGAACCTATCGTTTGTCACTGGTCCGAACCTAGCATTTTTATTCATTTTAAGTAACTTCTCGATTAATCTCTGAGTGTTTCTTTTATCGGGTTTACTTAATTTAGGTCCCCACTCCGTGACAAACTGCCATCGCGCATACCTTAGATATTACGATATGTTTCTTGACAATAAAATAGCATATGTAGAAATAAACGCTTTGTTTCATAGTCCATGTGTTTTTTTTTTTGTTTTTTATGCTGGATGGCGAATCTTCAGAGTAACAAGTACATATGTACTTGAACCATGCACTTAGAAGTTAATTTGTTACTTTCCTTTCTCGCTAGATAATGCGAGCCGCCGCCCCACTCGTTGCGGATTTGTTTAAACCGTCCACCTGTTCATGTTTGCTCTTGCAATGACCGCACCGAGTGTGTTGCATGGCGGGATGCTTCGCGTTCGCCTGGTAGTGCGTCATGTGGTGCACCTACACAGTGGCATGGCCTTGGGTGCAGCATTTTCTCGGTGCTGCGTGCGCCGCAGACGAATGTGACAATAGTCTCAGGCTGATGCGTGTGCCAGGTCGGAACCGCAAAGGTTTTGGCAAGCTAGGTTTAGCTAGCGCGTTAAGCTCTCCCACAAGAAAACCGCGCCGCGCCAGCTGGCCGGTTCACACGCTGCTAACCCCTGACCCCCCCCCCCCCCCCCCTTCTTCCTGCAAGCGCGGCCGGTAGTCCAGTGACACCCACCGTGCTTGCAGGTGAGGGTCGCACTGGCAAACTGGAGCTATTTTTCAAGCTTCATGGCTTCCGCTGACAGGTGGGTGTTGACAACTTCTACTGATTTGTCATTGTTTTGACAGTGTTTCTGGACATTTGAAACTGGCGGAAAGCCTTGTCAAAATCATTGTATGTTTCGAATTGCTCTCCCATTTCCATGACGACACGTGCGACGTGCCAATGGAAGGGACAGCACAACTGCTGGTTGGCGCACCAGAACTCGGAATGGAAAAGTTTGCGCGTCGTTTTCACATAAATACACGAGTGTGCCTTATGTCTGTGGTTCGGCTGGTTATAGCCTCGTCCCACTAGAGCGACAAACACTGATTTTTGTCCGACGACACCACAAAGTTCCGTGTCGCCGATGCTGTCCCACTGCAACGACCAACGCCCGCGACAAGCGCCGACAAACGATCGACGACAGACGAGTTCTTGTCTGGCGTTCGACTTGAAGCGCAGCAAACAGTCCCACTGAGGAACATGTCTCGGAGACAAACTTATCCTCCTCGCTCGCTTGTGCATTCTGTTGCCTCCCTTCCCACCCTTCTACCCTTCCTCCCGTTCTCCCCGTTGCTCGCTCCGCCGCTCGACCTTCAGAGAAGCCCTTGGCGGCCACTCCTCGTTCCCGCAGTTCCAGTCCCTCGATTGCTCGTAGTGGTCGCGGGCGCGGCTTGCTTGCTGGCGCCGGGCGGTCGTGTAGCGAAAGGGAATTTGCTGTGGCTGGTTTTTCTCGCAAAGCTTGGTGCGCGAGGTGGTGCTTCAAGACGCCGAGGTCTACGTACGCCCCTGCATCAGGATGGATACACTCACGTTCAAGGACTGAACAAAGTAAGACCGCTCACCTCGAAGTAGGACACGACGTTCCGCGGCAAGCCATTCCGGCAGACGAGAGACTTGTCATCACGCTCTGTGATATCAGTAGGCCGTATTGCCCTCCGAAAAACGCCTGCCGGCGTGAAATTCCGTGGCGCTCACCTAGAATTCCTCGAACGACCCAAAAAAGGAACGATTCGGGTATTCTAGTTCAGAAAAAGTTTGGTGTCGATTGTCACGACTGTCTGTGGAAAGTCGCCAACGGCCAATGAAGACAAGCGGAAGCTTTAATCAAGAAATAAAGTAATCGTCTCCACTTTCACCGTGTTTGTCGGCGCGTTTTATGCCCAAAGAGCAAAACACGAAAACAGCGTCGCCAGACTCCGTTTGTCTGTGTATTTTGAAGTGTTTTGTTGACAACTCCAGTCCCACTAAAAAACAAGTGTCCTTGTCCCCGTGTTCTGCGTCGTGTCCGCCGAGTGGGACGGCGGACTCCGACAAACAGGCTGTCTGTCGGTGTCGTCTGTCGCTCTTTGTCGTGTGTCGCTGTCGTTTGTTGCTGTCTGTCGCTCTAGTGGGACGCGGCTATTATAGTCGTGTCCCACTGGAGCGACAGACAGCAACAAACGACAGCGACACACGACAACGAGCGACAGACGACACCGATAGACAGCCTGTTGTCGGAGTCCGCCGTCCCACCTGGCGGACACGACACAGAACACGGGGACAAGGAAACTTATTTTATAGTGGGACTGGAGTGGTCAACAAAACACTTCAAAATGCACAGACAAACTAAGTCTGGCGACTTGCGTGCCGTTACAGCACGGAAGTTCACACATTTCAACTGAAATTTTGGACGCAGAGGCAAGAGTGCACTGAAAGCTTCGCTTCCCGCGCGCGATCATTGCCGGCAGCCGCTCGTTCACGCCTGTGCTGTCAAGCCTGGCGACACGGTTTTCGTGTTTTGCTCTTTGGGCATAAAACGCGCCGACAAACACGGTGAAAGTGGAGACGATTACTTTATTTCTTGATTAAAGCCTCCGCTTCTCTCCACTTGCCGTTGGCGACTTTCCGCAAACAGTCGTGACAATCGACACCAAACTTTTTCCGAACTAGAATACCCGAACCATTCCTTTTTGGGGTCGTTCGAGGAATTATAGGTGAGTGCCACGGAATTTTACGCCGATTTGGAGGATGTTTATAACTTCATATCTGAATGTTTTTTTCGTGGACAATACGGCATCCCGATTATCACTGAACGTGATGACAAGTCTCTCGTCTGCCGGAATGGCTTGTTGCGGAACGTCGTGTCCTACTTCTTGGTGAGCGGTCTTACTTTGGTCAGTCCTCGAACATGGGCATATCCATCCTGATGCAGGATCGTAGAACTCGGTGTCTTGAAACATCACCTCGTGCACCAAGTTTTCGCGAGCAAAACCAGCCACAGCAAATTCCCTTTTGCAACACGACCGCCCGGCGCCAGCAAGCAAGCCGCGACCGTGACCACTACGAGCAATCGAGGGACCGGAACTGCGGGAACAAGGAGTGGCCGCCAAGGGCTCCTCTGAAGGTCGAGCGGCGGAGCGAGCCACGGGAAGAACGGGAGGAAGGGTAGGAGGGTGGGAAGGGAGGCAACAGAAGGTACAAGCGGGCGAGGGGGATAAGCTTGTCTCCGAGAGATGTTCCTCGGTGGGACTGCTTGCTGCGCTTCAAGTCCAACGACAGACAAGAACTCGTCCGTCGTCAATCGTTTGTCGGCGCTTGTCGCGGGCGTTGGTCGTTGCAGTGGGACAGCATCGACGACACGGAACTTTGAGGTGCCAATGGACAAAAATCGGTGTCTGTCGGTCTAGCGGGACGAGGCTATTAGGCAGGTGTCCACGAGATGGCGCCATATCGTAGTGCACATAGTAACTTCCGGTCGCGCCGCACTACGTAGTGCATATAGCATTGCTCTTTAGCGAAAGTGAGAACATCGTTGCACACCCCCTTTAAATGACCCCTAGCAGTAAAAAAGCTGACCCACCCAACAAGATGGGCTTCACCACATACCACAAACATGCATATTCTGGCAAAATTATTCACACAAAAAATGCACTGCTTTCATAAGAACAAATTCGCTCACCTTCTTGGGAGGTGCGGACTTGTGAGAGCTCGTACATGGCTCTGCTCCCCGTTCCCGCCTGGCTGGCTGCACTTCCATTTCCTCCTGAGTTTCTAGTAGGCACATTTGTGATCATGAATGAATTAATTAGTCTCAAATACCACTTAAAGAAGAAAAATAAGGTTCTAAACTGCAGACGTTCTTAAATACCGTTACAGCACGCAAGTTCACACATTTCAACTGAAATTTTGGACGCGGAGGCAAGAGTGCACTGAAAGCTTCGCTTCCCGCGCGCGATCATTGCCAGCAGCCGCTCGTTCACGCCTGTGCTGTCAAGCCTGGAAAGTTTGCGCTGGGGGCGCTGCGCCTCCAGTTGAGCGGAAGCTCAAGCTCAAGCCTTCCACTGCACTTTTAACTTGCCACACCGATTGAAACAAAACGGCGGTCGGATGTCGCTATGTCACGCTTTTCAAATAGTGAAATCGAGTTACGTATATGACACTTACCCGTCAGTTTGAGGATCTGGGCGTCATAGTAACCTCCCCTAGTGTTGTCGTCGCCTTCCCAAAATACTTTGTACGTCTGTGTTTTGTCAAAATCGGCCACGTTTGAAGGACGGAAGTTCTTAACTAAGGCTTCATGAAGAACGCTTTTCTTTCCGTCCTCAATGAATTTTACCTTTACGTACATTTCAACTCGCGAAGGAGGTAAAAGGATTGAAAAATTCAAGTGAAAAAAAAAAAAACGGAAGGAAAAAGGGCTGAAAAATTCAAGTGAACAAAGGCGGATCGGCCCGTAAACAAACCCCCACAAGAAACTTGCGCGGGTTTGGATTTGGATTTGGATCGGGATCGGGATTATATTTTCATATGGATTTTAAGCCAAAGGGCCGGAGTTTTGAAGCAATTCAAAGTGCGAAATGCAACGCACAAAGTGTCCGCGTGTGCTATTCAGTCGTAAAATTAACCGTATTACTAGGCCAACGTATTATATATATATATTTTTTTTGTGACGCTTGTTGGTGGTGGTGGAAGAGGGCGCACAGCTGGCATTTCTATCTAAAGGCTTAGCCAATCCGATCCGAAAATTTGCCGATCGTCGTCTGGTTGTAGTCTGGTCGTCTTTCCGCCTGGTTTGACATTTTTGAGGCATTGCAGCGCCGTTATAATAGCAAAAGCCAGAGGAGCCCTTTTTTATATTTGTAATCAGAATAATTCCAAAGGTGGCTCAGGTTGCTCAGGACACTCGGCCGTCGCATAGTTTCGTAAAGAAACAAGTGCGCAACTGGACAATGGGGTAAGCGAAGTGGTCAGATTAGGGCTCTTGTCGTCGTTCTCGTCCCTCGTCCTGTGCTCGTTTTGTTCCTTTCTGTTTTGGACTGTGATTTCGTCGCTTTGATCCTTCTAGCTTGACAATTCGACACCCGCGCATTAATGCTACATGCGCTAAGTTTGATGGGACAACGCTTTGACTTCTTGTCGACCGCGCGCCTCATACTTTTTATGGGCTAGTGGGATCATTTTGTCCTTCGGTATGGCTTCTCCCGGGAGAAAACGGCACTACCGGCGCTACCTTGAACCTGGGCAACCGTCAACTGTTCCGAGGCAGACGTTGTGCAATCGCCGCAAAAACCGGCAAAATGCTGCCGACGACCGTACTTCCGCTCACGACTGTGCTAAAGATGATGATCGTGCTCCGGTTGACCACGCTGCAGATGATGATCATGGCTCAGCTGACAACCGTGCTTCAGATGATGATCATGCTTCGGTTCCGCCCCCCGAACGCACTTCAGCTGACGACTGCGTATCGCCCCCCGAAAGCACCTCAGCTGACGACTGTGTTTTCTCCCCCGGACGCACCTCAGCTGGCTTGACTAACTTCCGTTCAATTCCGAATAGATCGGCCGAGCTGGAGGAACAGAGCGCGCTAAGTGGTTCATCCGAGTTGCGCGTTCTCTGCTCGCCTAGCGTGTCTGAGCTGTCAGACTCTGAAAGCATGATGGAGGACCTGGCTGCAGAAGACCCTCTTTGTCTTGACGTCGATCTTGATTCCTTTGAGGAGCCCTGCATTGATGAGTTTTTTGACTGCCAGGAAACACCTGGGTGCTCGTCCGAAGAACCTGCTGGCATTGACGACGAGGAAGCTAGGGCCGATGCTGAAGATGAAGACACCCAGGCTTACTTCAAACGAGCATCCGAAGAGACGCTACCACACCAAACAACAACAAAGGCACAGGCCGTGCTCCTAATTTTGACCCTTGTAGTGAGTGGAGGATTTTCTTGGACGCAAGTTGATGGCATCCTCAAGCTCATCAACACGCTCTTTGGAACTGAGGTCGTTCCAGACTCTAAGTACATGTTTCGGAAGTTATGGAAACAGAAAATGAGCACGATCACGTTCCACTACTACTGCCATACCTGTTTCAACTACCTCGGGATCAGAGCATCAAACATTTCCCTGAAGAAAGGCTGACGTGCGAGTCATGTGATCGGTGCTACAATCCACGGACATTAATTGCTGACGGACATTTTTTTCTGACATTTAGTGTCAAGAGGCAGCTTCAAAGCTTGATTTCTGCATTGCAGGGCCTTTGTACACCACACTGAAGAGAACTTTGTCTGGTGCCTCTGGTGTCTACACCGATATCTTTGACGGCAGACTGTACAAGAGTATTAGAAGGCAAATGGACATGACATGGAGTGATGTCACTGTGACTCTCAATACAGACGGCTCACCAGTCTTCAACTCGAGCAAGGCGTCAGTGTGGCCAATTCAGGTTTTACTGAATGAGCTGCCTATCAACCTGCGGTTCCGGAATGTCATTGTTGGTGGACTTTGGTTCGCAAAGGTGCACCCTCCAGCCCATCTTTTCATGAGAACATTTGTTGAGGAGTTCAGAAAGATTGGGTCCATCATCTGGATGCATGCTGGAGACCGTGTCATCTCAAGAGTTTTTGCTGTCTGCTGCTCGGTGGACTCACCTGCACGAGCAGTACTGCTAAACATGAAGCAGTTTAATGGCTATTTCGGCTGCTCTTGGTGCCTGGAGAGGGGGACACTGGTGGATGGTACGTATAGCTGATTTTTCTACAGTAGGGGTAGATTTTGCCCCTTCAATAATAGATACTCATTCTGATACCACCAAACTGGCATGCTCTATTGTATGCCTGGAGCACAGGTTTCTAACTGGACCAACACGGAACCTAACAAAAATCTATGGAATGTTTATAACAGTGGTTCTCAAATCGAAGCGAAGTCATTCTTAGGAATGTTTGCTTTTCCTAAGCTTTTTCAACTTTACTTTTGTTTTGCATTCACGTTTTTTTTACATAGTTAACAAACATCCTAATTTTCTGTATGTGTCCATGAGAGAAGCCCACTACACATGAACACTTCTAGCAAGTTCGTTTCGCTGCACTCATGCCCACGCATGTCCACTCGTGATAGCCTCCGCAGGCTTCCGTGAATGGGCATGTCTGGGCACGAGTGCAGTGAAACAAATTTGGTATTAGATTTAGTAATTTATCCTGTCATAATCATAATCACTTAGCAACTTTTCCCCTCCCCTAACCATCAGATGGGGGCCTCCATCACTTTCACCAATTCACGAGAGGTCCCTGAAGCATCAATAATTGAGAACCATTGATGTATGGCATAGAAGCTTTTCTGTCCCAACATGTGGCCAATATGTCTAGCGAGATTGTTTACGCCTCCTTGTTCCATAGGTTTCCTTTCTGTCAAGCATGACAGGTACTGCAGGCAAACAAACTCATGCTCTTCTACTGAAAGTCTGCCAGTTGGAGTTTTGTAACTAGACTGAGTTTATCGTAGACGTAGCACCTAGTATTTAGACCTGGGTCAATTAAAATTGCTCACTCAATCACATGGTGTCCCTTTAATTCAGATGTAATTGTTTCTGCAGGAACTGATTTCATATTAATTAGCAGTGAAGCATACTGCCTGCAACTTAGTTTGAAAGCTCTTCCCTAAATCCCATGCTATCTTGATTCTGTTGTGTTTATGCAGTGTCGTCTGCTTTAGACATGTCGAGGAGCATGGAACTCGATGATTAAGACCTGTTTCCGAGTAAGATGCGTTACACCTAATCCTTGTGTCTTCGCAAAACGTTGTATTGTTTCACAAGAGTGGAAGTGCAGCAAAATGAGAAAGGCCACTTTTACAGGACGTGAAAGACGTCCGCCCAAAACGTTGTGTATTTCTTCCTTCACGGCCTTATTTAGTGCAGCGTAATTATATATTTTTTGCGATGTCGTGTTTTATAGAGGGTTGCAAGTACAACCTCTGGGCGTCGCCATCTTGCTAGCTTGGGTGTGCTTTGGGGCGCGCCATAATTCGATTACAACGCAGTAAGAAGGCATTGTAATTGGATTATGGTGTGTCCCAGTAAACAAAATAGGAGCACCCAGAGGCCATTCCTGCAAACACAAATAGAATCGCAGGTACGCGCATTTCTTTGTTACACAACTCTTAGCTTTCCAGGAATATAATTGTACATTGGAGCTGGGCATCCATTAAAATAAACCGCGATTATTACTGCCCTTTAACCAACCAGTTGTAGGTTTATAGTGTATAGTAAATAGTTCATAGTATTTAAAAAAAAGAATAAAGAAGCACACCTTTCTTTTTTAATATTTTTTTACTGTACCATGAATAGCAGCTTTCACTCTTATCTGAAACTTCATGTTATACTGTTAACAATAATAAAATGTGAAGATTTCTAAAAGCAAGATTTTTTTACATTATTGTTTAACGATTATGTTCGCTTTGATGATGACCACAAGAAATGCTAACTTTAGTGCCAAAGACTCTGCTCTGAGTGATAAATGACAAGAAATATTAAAGGTATTTCTACTTCCTGTTTATCCACCTGACTTTTTTCTTAGTCTAGCAGCCAGCCCTGGTAAAAAATGTATATCAATTAAAGCATTCATTGACTAATTTTAATATTAATCTATGAATTGCTCAACCAATGTGCATCGAGTGAGGTTATCAATGCTGAGGGTTATCTGAAAGTCTCGTTATAGTCACTTCGTTTCAACTTCACTTTTTTTGCATTCACGTTTTTTTCACATAGTGAACAAACATCCTAATTTTCTGTATGTGTCCTTGAGAGAAGCCCACTACACATGAACACTTCTAGCAAGTTCGTTTCGCTGCACTCATGCCCACGCATGTCCACTCGTGATAGCCTCCGCAGGCTTCCGTGAATGGGCATGTCTGGGCACGAGTGCAGTGAAACAAATTTGGTATTAGTTTTAGTAATTTATCCTGTCATAATCATAATCACCCAGTAACTTTTCCCTTCCCCTAAGCATCAGATGGGGGCCTCCATCACTTTCACCAATTCACGAGAGGTCCCTGAAGCATCAATACTTGAGAACCCTTCATGTATGGCATAGAAACTTTTCTGTCCCAACATGTGGCCAAATACGTCTTGTGAGAGTGTTTACGCCTCCTTGTTCCACAGGTTTCCTTTCTGTCAAGCATGACAGGTACTGCAGGCAAACAAACTCATGCTCTTCTACTGAAAGTCTGCCAGTTGGAGTTTTGTAACTAGACTGAGTTTATCGTAGACGTAGGACCTAGTATTTCGATCTGGGTCAGTTAAAATTGCTCACTCAATCACTGATTTTGTATTAATTAGCAGTGAAGCATACTGTCTGCAACTGAGTTTGAAAGCTCTTCCCTAAATCCCATGCTATCTTGATTCTGTTGTGTTTATGCAGTGTAGTCTGCCTTAGACATGTCGAGAAGCATAGAACTCGATGATTAAGACCTGTTTCCGAGTAAGATGCGTTACAACTAATCCTTGTGCCTTCGCAAAACGTTGTATTGTTTCACAAGAGTGGAAGTGCAGCAAAGTGAGAAAGGACACTTTTACAGGACGTGAAAGACGTCCGCCCGAACCGTTGTGTATTTCTTTCCCTTCACGGCCTTATTTAGTGCAGCGTAATTATATATTTTTTGCGATGTCGTGTTTTAAAGAGGGTTGAAAGTACAACTTCTGGGCGTCGCCATCTTGTTAGCTTGGAGTGTGCTTTGGGGCGCGCCATAATCCGATTATAACGCCGTAACAAGGCATTGTAATTGAATTATGGCGTGTCCCAGCAGACAAAATAGGGGCACCCAGAGGCCCTTCCTGCAAACACAAATAGAATTGCAGGTTACGCGCACTTCTTTGTTACGCAACTCCTGGCTTTCCAGGAATATGATTGTACATTAGAGCTGGGCATCTATTAAAATAAACCGCGATTATTACTGCCCATTTAACCAATCAGTTGTAGGTTTATAGTGTATAGTAAATAGTTCATAGTATATAAAAAAAGAATAAAGAAGCACACCTTCTTTTTTAATATTTGTTTACTGTGCCATGAATAGCAGCTTTCACTATTATTGAAACTCTATGTTATACTGTTAACAAAAATAAAATGTGAAGATTTCTAAAAAGCAAGATTTTTTACATTATTGTTTAACGATTATGTCCGCTTTGATGATGACCACAAGAAATGCTAACTTTAGTGCCAAAGACTCTGCTCTGAGTGATAAATGACAAGAAATATTAAAGGTATTTCTACTTACTGTTTATTCACTTGACGTTTTTCTTAGTCTAGCAGCCAGCCCTGGTAAAAAATGTATATCAATTAAAGCATTCATTGACTAATTTTAATATTAATCTATGAATTGCTCAACCGATGTGTATTGAGTGAGATTATGAATGCTGAGGGTTATCCGAAAGTCTGGTTATAGTCACTTCGTTTTACCGTCACTGCATTTGAAACTTTAATGTGTGATGGTGTGGGTTTTCTTGCTGGCCCATTTATCAGTGAACATTTAGCCAGAGGTTCGTAATAATAGCCCCTTGGCATTCGCGGCTCTTTGAATGAACGCCGAAGTGGGGGAACCCCCGCTACAAACAAGCGCACTAAAAGGTGTGTGTAATAGACAAGAACACTAATAAACACGCTCAGATATTGTATTAATGGTTTTTCATTCCCTTGCCTAGTTTTGTTGTGCAGAGTTAACTTGAGGTATCCGATCTGAAATAATTTACAGCAGGCCGTTTTGAGAGCGAACAGTCGGTTTGCACATCTCAACCAGAAAAAAAAGCCTTTTTTCAATGCAACATAGTATGTTTTTCGTGGCTCGTACAAATCCACCCACTCCATTACACAAAAAAGGATCCATTGCCTGCATTGGCAACGGATCTTTTGGGGGACTATCACTATGCTCTGAGATAACCCTCAGAACTAACTTCTCCTAATGTACATTTATATTTCTGCAGAGTATAAATGTGAAAACAAAATGAGCGGAACCTGCGTTTTAAGAAAGCAGAGAAAGCATATTATGTAGGAGTGTCATGTATGCATCCAGCTTAGCATATTTTATTTCATTGCACTTCCACATTTATGGAACAGTGTCGCCTTTGGAAAGAAATAAGCGTACAACATACAGGACAGCTTACCTGAAATTTGCTTTAGTCTTCCCAACCTATATCCACAGCAGACGAGAGCGCAAGGATCCACACAAGCAGTTGTCTACAATGACGGTTTTACTCTGCACTGAGGCATTGAATAGTACTTCACCTTTTCATGCCGGAATTGCTTTTGCAATTGTTACAGTTTACAGTTTCTGGTGCTTGGATGCAGATTGCATATTAGGTGGTCATATACCTGTCCACACTATAATAATGACAATGATGATAGTGCCATCGTAGTGACACTTCTAGGTCGATATCGAGGCGAATAAGCACTTAGCTGTGGCACGAGTACGCTGTGGCTCAAGCAACTTCCCTGTGATTACACAAAAACTGGAAGATCGGGAAGCAGGTCACAAAAATGTTTATTTGAAGCCGCCAACTGTTTCTCTTATTTTTATCTTGTTCATTTTAGGGACGCTTCGGTATCTTCTTCAGGGGAGCTTCGCAGAGGACCGCACCCACTCAAGCGTTGTTCGTGACATGAAGGCTGCCTTTCGACAATGCCAGCCAGTGCATGGCATCAAGGGCCCCTCGGTGCTCCTTCATCTGAAAGGACTGGACCTTGTGTGGTGTCTGCCCCAGGCTACATGCACTGCGTCCTGGAAGGCGTCGCAAAGCAGTTGACGGAACTCTGGCTGAGCACAACAAGAGCTCCATTCTACATTGGTGGGGCAATAGCAGCTTTAAACTCTCGCATTTCAGCCATTAGACCTCCGATCTCATTTTGTAGACTGCCCCGGCCAATTAGTGAGAGGGCACACTGGAAGGCAAATAAGTGGTAGTACTGGCTGATATTCTACTCATTGCCTTGCTTAAGGACATTTTGCCGACTCGGTATTTTCCCCATTTTGCTTTGCTGTGCCAAGGCATGTTTTTGTTGCTTGGCACAAAAGTGACAGAGCTGGATGTGAGAGAGGCAGAGAGGCATCTCTTTAGGTTTGTGGACCGGACTGTACAACTGTATGGCCACTCCGCAGCCACATTTAATGTGCACCAGCTGCTTCATCTTTCGAAGAGTTGGGCCCGTTATGGGTATTCTCAACCTTTCCTTTTGAGAACGGGAATGGCAATCTGTTGAGGCACGTCACTGCTGCTCAGGGTGTGCCTTTACAGATTGCAGAACACTGTGTTATGCATTCATTCATGAGTGTAGCAAAGCGCCTTGTACGTCTGTCTGACCCTCTAACCCAGAGGTGCCAGAGGATGACTCAGACAGTACACAAAACCAAACACGGTGACTGTCTGCTTGGAGCCCCCAGAGCTCCTGTGTTGAGGGAATGTGTTGAGCAAATGTTTTTTGAAAAGTTTGGTATATTGCCACGGATGTCTGCCTATGACCGCCTGAGTGTAGACAGTGTTGTGTTTCATACAACTGGATATGCCCGTCCACAAAAAACTTGCTCGGCATATATTAGGATGGCTGATGGAATCTACTGTGTTCTAAAAAGCATTCTTTCATTTTCTCTACCACAGAAGAGAATTGTGCTGCTTTGCCAGGAGTTGGTAATGACAGATTGAAGCTTTGGCTCAGCCAGCGACATACAGAAATGTGAGCACCCACCCCCCATGCAAAATTTTTTTTACTATCCTTATGACACTGCTGCTCGGTGCATTTTAGTTCAGCAGGAGAGCGAAATGTATCTGTGTGATCGTCCCAACCCCTATTCCTTAGACTGAAAAAAAGGCAAAAAAAATTGTAAGGTCATGGTCATGCTGGCAAGACTCTAGGGCACGGAACGTCTGTGCGCTAAGATTGGCAGAGACTAACATACAATGTGTGCCTGCATTTGCATAACCTTTGCGCTGTAGAACGTCATGCTTCGGGTCGTGGATGTTGAGCTTTGCGTGTATGTATGTTATGCTTTAAATGGTACTATCGCAAACTGTATGAAAGGGAACGCAAGAGGGCATGGTGGAGAGAGCGGCATGGTCCTGTCTCTACTTCACTCTCTCCACCTTGGCTCCAAGAGCGACCACCACGTTGCGTCACAGTAGACTCCGAGGATACTTGCCACATGCTCCAGCATTCCTTTCCATACAGTTTGCGATAGTGCCTTACGAGTTTAAAGTGTAGCATTATTATCTAGTGTGGGAGGTTATATGTATGTCTGCAACTGCAGGCACACATCATGTGTAAATGTTTGCCAATCTTAGTGCAGATACATTCTGTGCCCTTCAGTTTTGTGAGCATTACGAAGACTTTGCATATTTTTGCCTTTGAAGCTACATTCACCCTGTTGTACTTGACTCTATGTTGTCTGGGAGCTTAACATGAACCATTCATCCTAGTCTGTCTCCTTGCAGCATCCGTGATACTGTATTTACTCGCATAATGGACACACTCGCATAATAAACGCACCAGAATGGGTACCAATATTTGGACTTTTTTTGCCCTTGCTTAATGAACGCATCCAATTTTCTCCTCCGCGACTCTCGAATTGCGTCCAACTTAGCTAGCCACCATGCCCACGAAGCCAATTTTTTTTTTTGCCGCCAAGCCGTGGGTCGAGTCAGGCCAAGTTCTGCTGGATTTCGTACAGCGCCATTCTCTTTGTGAGCTAGCATAAGTTTGAAGTGAGTGAAACGGGTCTCATGTTAGCAACCATTATGGTGGGCTTGCCTGGTTTTGGGATTGGGGTGACCCGGGAGCCTTCCACTCTTCTGGAACCTGACCCATTACTCAAATATTATTGATTCATGTTAGGAGCTCCTCTGAATGTTTGTCTGGACAGTGCAGTAGCAAAAATTAGGGTATCATATGGCGAACTATGAGGTTTTTTTTTTTTTTTTTGCTTATTGAGACAAAGCATGATCTAAAAAGTTATCTTCTGACTTCATATCTGCATATAGATATGCCACAGCCACTTTATTGCAGGCTATCACACGTTCCAAGCTGATGTCAAAGCAATTGAAAATTGGAACATTTAGTTTCACTACTGTGGGTACTAGTACTTTTGACCATGGCATGCTGTTTGTTTAAAGTGCACATGTTAAAGTCATCAATGATTTATTTTGTGTCCTATATGCAGTTTCTTAAATTGTGCTAATTTTTACATGCTTATAAGTGATCTATTTTGTTTTATTCCTGTCGAAACTGAAGTTCTTCTGACATGCTGCCACTTTGAGTCTTATGTTTGTATGGATGTGTGGTTCATTTTCTGATTTTGTTTCAGTCTTGTTCTGTTGCATTATACATTATTTTCCTGTTTTGAACTATATGTGTAAACTATTTGGGTCAGTGCACTTTTTCTGGGCACAATAAACAATGGTGATGTACATATTCTAACCATTTGTATGAATTGATCCTGTGGACATTTTGAACATTTCATCCCGCACTGATCATTTAACACGGTGAGTGTATGATGTGCCTGCTGATAATGAACATGTTACTCTGATGCAGTCGCAAGGTATAAGAGTAAAATCGCTGTGAGTACAATACCTCTGAGCTGGCTTACGATGTTTGATTAACAGTTTTAAACACAGCAGCCCTCTTTTTTTAATAATTTCTCTTTATTGCATGATTTTCATATCTGCCCTTGTGATCGTGATCGATCTTCAGCATTTTATTTTACCATCTAGCACCACAGTAGTAATATTCTAGCTAATAGCATGACACGGGATTAAATATAATTTCATGGTTGAACACCTTACCTGCCGGGTATTTTTCCCAGAAACGCAAAAAGAAACTTTTTTTCAATGGTTCAGGGCATTTTATTATTCGTTTTTTTTTTCTTATCAAAACTTACTGACGATTTTGTAAACTTGTGGTTACCTCACTATGAGTACGTCATTTTCATTGAAAATATTTTTTCGTAAAATAGATTAAATCTCTATCTCAAGGCAGCTCATAGAGCTTGCTGTAAAACGAAATTCCAGTGGTGCAGAAGGAGCGTTGCACTGCCGCCGCAAATCTAATCTCGTGCTGTGAAGCACGAGATTAGCTACAGCTTGACATATATGCGGCATAAGAAGCAGCTAGGGCTCCAGTGGTTTCTCGCAGCTGCAACAGTCACTGCGCGGGGCATAATTTTGATGGTATGCGCGAATATAAATGTTTATATATATATATATATATATATATATATATATATATATATATATATATATATATATATAATCAGTAAAAAAACCACCGAGGTTCAAACAAACTTAAACCGATCGCATGTATACAGATCGGTTTAATTAAGCCTGCACGCGATTGATCGTCAGATGCAGCTGGCCAAGCGCGCCCACGATTGATTGAATATTGTCGTCACATATAAGAGCTGCTGTAGAATATAATTCGAGCAAGTACCAGATATATACCCTGTCAACATGCTTTGATGGTACAAAGCACTTTTGATGGTCCATCAGGTGCCGTTATGAACTTCTGGCGCACTGTGAAACGCTTTTGATGGCCCACCAGGGAAGTCTGATGGACCATTAGCTGCCATTGGAGCCCCTGACGGACCATCAAACAGCTTTTGATGGTCCATCAGGGAAGTCTAGTGGACCATCAGGTGCCACTGGAGCTCCTGACGGACCATCGAAACACGTTTGATGGTCCATCAGACGCCATCAAGGAAGTCTGATGGACCATCAAAATCCTTTTGATGGTCTATTTGGAGACTTTGATGGACCACCAGGCGCCATCAAGGAGGTCTGATGGGCCATCAAGGAGGCCTGTTGGGCCATCAGGGGAATTTGATGGGCCATCAGAGATGTTTGATGAACCATGAAGAAAGTTTGTTGGACCATCAGATTTTCTTGATGGTCTTTTCGATCGGGCCGTTTTTATTTTGCCGGTTAGCAAAAAAAAACGTCCGATTCGCATTATTGCTTTGCGCATTTCGTACCATTCATTTTCGGTCCTCATAAGAACCGAACCAATTTATTTAGCAACTGGGCCCATTCTCAGTTTGTCCACCATCTAAGCACGTCCCGTCCCATTCACAATTGGACCACGCGCATATCGTCCCATTCTCACCTTCTCAGTCCTGTTTGAACCTGGTGATCAGATCCGAATCCCATTTTTTTTAACTGGGCCCATACTCATTTTGCCCGTTATCTAAAAAGGTCACATTCGCATTTCGACCTTGCGTATTTCGTCCCATTTCATTTTTTTCCGTTACCTAAAGACGTCCCATTTTTCATTTGAACTTTACATATTTTGTCTCATTCTTGCTTGGTCAGTCTCGTTTCAACCTTCTCATCAGATACGAATATGTTCCTTTTTTTGCAGCTGAGCCCATTCTCATTTTGCCCGTTATCTGAAAACTTGCCATTCTCAGTTAGACCTTGCGCATTTCAGTATTGAACCATGGTAAAATCGCTAAAAAGACGTACACAAGATAGAAGACAAACACGGGCGCTACTCACAACTGTATTGGGAAAGAAAGATGGAAGTACATATTATATATATATGATACACTTATCGTCACCCAGGCTAAACATGCGCGATATACAAGGGCATAAACCCGTGTTTATGCCCTTGTATCTCGAGCATGTATAGCCTGGGTGACGATAAGTGTATCTGATATATATATATATATATATATATGCACTTCCATCTTCCTTTCCCAATGCAGTTGTGAGGAGCGCCCGTGTTTGTCTCCCATCTTGTGTACGTTCTTTTAGCGCTTTTAACCATGGTTCAATACAGTCAACACCAACTAGCCCAACAACAAGTTCTTTTGTAAGTAGTGATAGAGTGCAGGCGAGCTGGTAATTAATCGACATCTTGGAAACCCTGAGATGGGGAACGATAAAAAAACGGACGAACACAACAAAATCTCAAACGCAGCTGAATTTTATTTATATCAACGCACCAATAAATATACTTTCAGACAAATAAAAAAGAGAAAGGGAAAAAAGGAGAAAGGGAAAAAAAGAACTCAAACGCAAAACCAGACGACCAACGAGTTCGCCCCAGACAGCCTGAGTCACTCCCCGGCTCAGTTCGTTCCAATCGTTCCAATCTCATTTGTTCCTTCTCATAAACAGCGAACCAGTTTTTGTTGTTTTTGTTTTTTGTTACTGAGCCCATTTTCATTTTGCACGTTACCTGAAGACGTCCTATTTGCATCTAAACGGTGCTCATTTCTTCCCCTTCTCGCTTGGTCAGTATCGTTTTGAGCCTTATCATCACATCCGACAACGAGCTCATTCTCATTTTGCCCGTTATCTAAAAACGTCCCATTCGCATTTGGACCTTGCGTATTTCGTCCCATTTTGATTTAATCCCTCTCACAAGATCCGTGCCAGATTTGTTTTTTTACAACAAGGTTTATTTTTAATTTGCTCGTTACCTAAAGACGCCCCTTTTGCATTTGAACATTGCACATTTCAACACATTCTCATTCTCATTTTGCCCGATCGTGCTACGGCCAAATGACACTATTTCGGCATGCTTCTACGGTCGTTATGTCATGCCTGCTTTGTTGGTGAGTCTTCCCTCGCTTGGGCCCCAGCATACCATCAGATATATGGTTTCTGTATAGGCACGAAGCACGAACTGAGACACACATCAGGGACACATACAGGGTCACGTACAAGTCTGTGTAGCACTGTGGAAGCAACGCTTGCCTTGACGACGTATCACAAAATAGTTGGCGCCTCGTATGCGGCGAGAAACTGAGAGAGAGGAGGAGACGAGGCAAGGAAGTCATAGCGCCGACCTCTGGTTGGAACGATGAGTGGGCACACGTAACGCTAGCTGCTTTGTCTCCACTGCACGCGTAGAACGCCTTAGAACGCGGAACGCTGGCATCCGGCGTTTGATTTTTGTATTTGAGCGCTTTCGGCATGCCTAGCGGAGAAATAGACAGCTAGCTTTAGGTCTACCCTCCAGTCATAGGTAGTATCGTAGATACATGAAAAAGGATACAGAAAGAAAAAAAAATATACAAAAAAGATACAGAAAAAAAAACCTTTGAACTGTTTGGTCGAAACACGCGAGCCAAAAAAAAAAGTATTAATTTTAAGCGAAAAAAAACAAAAAAAACAACGTTTAGAGCAATATTGACGGCGCGAGATGCGATTTAGTCAGTACCCACCTCCTTTCCTTTTGTTTTCTCTTTCGGAATTTCGGGCGCGTTGAGGAGAGCTAGGTGGATCGGCTCGGCCTTCTCGTTGAGGTGGAGGCCGTATATGACCGTCTCGTTGAGGCGGAAAGAGTGTATGACCGTTCCGTGACGTCATGAACTTTTAGTGCAGAATTTCAAATAAATCTCGCGCCGTCAATATTGTTCTAAAAAATTTTTTTTTCGCGTAAAATTAATTTTTTTACACGCGTGTCGCAATCAGACAGGTTAAAAAAAAAAACTTTTTTTCTTCTTTTTAGTGACCTTTTAAGGCTCTGTTATACTCTTACGTTGAGCGCACCGAAGGTGGCGTTGCGCAGAACGTGGGTCCTTTCATTGGCCGGCGAGCAGGAACTCGATATCTGCGACCAATCAGTAGCGGTGTCTGCTGCGCTACACTGCGTTTGCTACGAGCGCTCGAAGTCGGAGTATAGCAAAGCCTTAAAGAACGGTTTCTCGATTCCTGCGAGTGTATATCAAAACGTCCCATTCGCATTTAAACCTCGCGTATTCCGCCCCATTCTCATTTGATCTTTCGCATAAGATCCGAGCGAGTTTTTTTCGCAACTGGGCCTAGTCTGATCCTGCCCGTTATCTAAAAATATCCCATTCGCATTTGGAAATTGCGCATGTCCTCTCATTCTCGTCCGTTTCGTTTCAACCGTTTCGTTTTTTCGCGAGTGGACCATTTTTATTTTGCCCGGTCGCGCTATGACCGAATGGCACTCGTTCAGCCCGTATGTACCGTCGTAATGTTGTCCCGGCTTTATTGCTGAGTCTTACCTTACTTGGGAGCAGCATACCATCAGAAATGTTATCTGTATAGTTACCCACTTAGAGTCGTACGCACTGAGAGACAGATCAGGTACAAGTACCGCTTTACGTGTAAGTCTTTGTAGCACTGTAAAAGCAAGACTAGTCTTGACAGGTATCACAAGATAGTTGGCGCCTAGGATGCGCCGAAACACGAGAGAGAGGATCAGACGCGAGCGCGCGGGGACTTCAGAACAGCGAGCTCTGATTGGACAGTTTAGAGGGTAGACCTAAAGCTACAGCTGCCTTTGTCTACACTGCATGCGTCCAACGCGTTAGAACGCGAAACGCCGGCTCAGGCGTTTGACTCGTATTCAGACGCGTCCGAAAAGTGCAGTGGATACAAAGACAGCTAGCTTCACGCCTACCCAGTAATCATAACTGCAACTCGGAGATCTGATGTCCCCGCGATCTCGTCTTCTCCCTTAGTTATGGCGATGGTAACTCCTGCGTAGTTCTTGCTGCTTGTTCTGAGGCCGTCTTGTGACGGATGGTCCGACGTAATAGTTCATCCGCAGTAAAAGCAACGATCAGAACACTCATTTCGAAAATGGCTCCGGCGATGATCAGCATCACAATTTTCGAAATGTCCCAGGGCTGCATCTCCACGTCGGTCTCATCTGTATCGGGAGAAGTAGAAGTAGAGCCCTTGGTGTCTGTAACATGTATCCGAGGCGTTTTCAATCCTCTCAATGGTGCATTCACAAGGGGAAGACCCAAAAAGTATACGTTATCTACATGTAGCTTTGCTGTGCAAAAACCGTTCGATCTCAGACTGTGACAACAATCTTAGAGAGATGAAAAGAAACTTAATGTTCCAAATCCTATCGCCTTTGACCAGACTATATCAAAAGCCTAATTTATCGAAACTAAAATTAATTTCATTACCTCTCATGTCATTCGGAAAACTTAATTTTTGGCTCTCCCACTTAAATAATATTTCTATGAACATTGCAAAAAAATAAAAACGACTACGACGAAGCTTTAGAGTTATATAATCTCTCATGGCCTCAACAGCGTTGATATTTCAATTCGTTTTCTAAGTTCCGACTTTAAGCCCTAGCTTAACATTTACCTTAAGGAATAATGAACGCGTATTTTAATTTTGTTTGTGAAATAAATTTATTTTATTTCACAAGTCGTTTTTTGTCCAATATTGCTGGGCAAAAAACGACCAAGCGTCAAAACTGCTGTCTGACTCTACTCGTAAACAATTTGCTGTGGCATTTCAAATGTAGTTAAACGAGCGCGTGTAGTTTTGATGAGCCATAGCATCCTTTATACTGACAAAGCCTTGCAGATCGCCACAAAACGCGGCCGCAGAAATTGAAAAGGTAGAGCGGCGGACAACGGATGAGAGAAGAGCCAGGTGACGGGCATCCCGCTGCGGCGAGACGCCGAAACGCACTTCTCCCGAGCGATGGAATGTCCGCTCGTGCTTCTCGCGTTCCCCGCGCTACCGCTGCTTTTCTCGTCGGGTTTGAAAACCATGCTTCGGGTCCTCACCGCTGCAAAAGCTGTGCGCTGATGACTAGGCTCCCCGAGAAATGCTCTGTGCTACCAGATCCTCGCGCTCCAAATCTGCGACCGGGCACTCTATGTTTCCGTCGTCGAACTGCCAGGCTTTGTGCGTATAGAGGAGGCTATGAATGAGCGCTCAGGTTGTGCGAGCGCACGCGTACCCCTAACTTTAACCGGCTTTGATTGTATAATGATTATTCACTGGGCGCCATATTTGTGGGTGCTGTCTAGAGCGTATGCTCAGAACGAGCCCAAATTAATAGGCTGCTAAGACCGGCAATCTTGATGGTGCGGAATGCACGTTACAAAATAACTATAGAAGCTCGCCATCAGCACGCGCTCAGCAGTCACGCACACAGCTATGGCCGCCAGTGAATACTTCCTATAGACCTTTCCAATGTTTACAAAATCACAGTCCAGCGTGCGATCTTCACAGCCCAGCACGTGCGTGTTCGTCGCTTCGGAAAGCGAGCAAAGCACGCGCCATACGCACGAACGCTCAAAATGGCACCGGTCACAAGCTCGTTTTTGAAAGGTCTATAGACAAGTGCAAGCTTGGCCAGAGCCGTGTATACAGAGAGTTTGGTCAATGGGAGGCGAGGGCAGAGCCAGTGCGTGCACCAGACGGGCAAAGAGGGGTTGACATGCTCTCTTGGCCAACCAGAAGCCTAAAAAAATCCCCTAGCGGTGGTAGCGAGAAACTGATTTATTGAAAGGTATATGTTGGTATCTGGTTTTAATAAGCGCGTCAGAGTGAAGTGTAGTAACGCTTCATGCGTTGATCATGATCCTGCAGAAAGATGTAAGAAACGAATGCGCCGCTCAACTCTCTTTTGCTCGGACATGGTGTGACCGTTCGGACGGCAGATTTCCGGCTCTTGGCGCTTGGCGTACGGATTATGTCGATCGTTCCGCTATAGTCGCACTCTTCCACCATGGTTTTGGATGGCCGTGATTGAAACATCACGTGCACCATATTTTCACTCACCAAGAGTTACTCCGACCCACTTATTAAGTTCGTTTCTCGCGACCACCGCCAGGGTATTATTTCCGGCTTGTGATTGGCCACATTCGAATCAGTGAAGACGCCCTGAAACACGCGAAGCCCGCTTTCGGTCAATGGCGCCTCCACATTTGTCTCCTATACCTCCCAACGAATGGCCAAACTCTCTGCATATACGGCTCCGAGAATGGCCCCTCACTACTGCCCCATGCGTGCAAGCATGTGCAGCGTGCGCGTCAAAGTAGCTTTGTCAAGCTTGTAATGGACCTTTTCTACATACCAACAGCACCAGGCGGTGGCTGCACCAACTAAAATCGAGGAAGTGACCTACCTGCGATACTAACCGGTAATGGGAGCTACGCTACCAGTTTCTTCGCTCTCTGAGCTGCGGCGCGTACCAAACGCGTCTTTAAAGAGTGGCATCCGTGGCGTCCACCCAAACGTCGTGTTCTTCTTTCCGTACACTCTCTTATTTTGTGTAACACAATTATATATGAGGCATTGTCAAAAAGTAACCGCAATTTAGCCGTGAGAAAATCAAATCTAGAGATAGACTGCTGCGCTGCAATATGTTTTGACCCACCACAAGAGGCAGCTGTGCATGCCGACCTGGCGACTTGATGGCAAATGTCACGGGACCATAGCACTTTCAAAATAACCGCCCCGTAGTTAGCATGCACCAGGGAGGAGCAGCGTTCGGTCAACCAATTTTTAGGCGTAGAGGGTGAAACACCGGCGGATATTTATCGCAAAACGATGAAGCAGTACAGAGACACCTGTGTCTTGCTTCGACAGGTGTACGAGTTTGACAGACGCACCTCGCTCTTGCCGGGCTCACACTTCAACGACGCCATACGCTATATGTGCTGTGGAACGGCTCATACACGGGGAACGGCGTGTCACCATCGATGAAGTGGCTGAAGAAATAAATATTAGTCACGGCTCGAAGCACCCTATCATTCATAATATTCTGCAGTATCACAAAGTACCCGCCAGTTGGGTACCACGACAACTTACGCCGTACCGTAAGGAGCGGCGTGTGGAAGATGATTTTCTTCGACGCATTGTCACCGGTGATGAATGCTGGGCACACTACGCCCAGCCAAAGAAAAAGCGAGCAAGCAAGGAATGACGACACACAACGTCACCAAGGCCGAAGAAGTTGAAGACAGCGTAAACGGTGGGCAAGTTAATGCTCACGGTTTTTTAGGACCACAAAGACTCCAATATCTGAACGTTACATGCCCAAAGAACTCACAGTGAACAGTGCATCAAACTGCAACCTGCTTGAGAATCACTTGAAGACTGCAATCAGGTCCCAACGTCGCAGATTGGTGAGCTCAGGGGTGTTGCTGCAGCACGACAATGCGCGCCCCCACACGGCACGTACGGCAGCGAAAAAAAATCAAAGGACTGCGGTTCCAGTGTATTCCGCACCCATCATACTCGCCAGACCTGGCCTCGCACCGAGTGATTTTTACGTATTCGGACCCCTGAAAGGGGCTCTTGGGAAAAAGAAGTTTGATACAGGTGATAACCTCAAAGCGGGGGTGCATTCCTGGCTCCAGAGTCAGCCATAAGTGTGTTGTTTCCCCGCAGCATCTATGCACTGGTGTAGCGCTGGCGCACATATGTCGAGCGAGGAGGTGACTATATTGAAAAGTAACAAAGGGCTTTTCAAGATACCTATACTACCACGCAAATAAAAAAAATTAATTGCGCTTACTTTTTGGCTTTGCCTCGTATAGACGCTTTACAGCAGCTGTGCATGGGAGCCGCCATAACTGACCTTCAGTTTTTGTTCCCTCTTATTCCGTTCGCTTGACTTCATAATTTCCACAGCAGGACAGGTTATTGCCATTTTAAGTGTTACTGTGTCCCTCCCCCCAGCATAGGCCGTTGTGGAGACTCGTCAACGCCATCTTCAGTGGCTCGGCATCTCGGTAAGACAAGAGAAGGGCGGCTATCGCGGCTCAATCTGGCGCGTGTGTAAAGCGTCTATATGCTGCAATAGACCGATCTCACCAAGCGTTCCACGCATGCGTTACGCCGCCATAACTGTAGTTTGGAGGAGGCAGACGCCAGTTCACAAGACAGCTCATGCCGCCTCGTCCTCTGCTCGCGCAGACCTCCAGCAGGGTTTTCGCGCGTGCAGAAAGATTACAGCTCCCACGATGCATGTCGGCAGCGGTGGCGTACTAAACTAGCTGGTGAGATCGGTCTATTACCTGTTCTATACTCGCTGATCCAGAGCCTCCTTCCGAATTTCCTCGATTGCTCGTGCCGACTTCCACCGCTTGGTATCAGGCGCTCGCGCGTACGCAGAACGCTTCTCGGAAAAGGTCCATTGCACGCACTTACCCGCACGAGCAGAGCGGCGGCCAGGTGCCCTGCTTGCCATCGTCTATTGACGTTTTCTATTACCTGTCGTTCTCTGTCACGTGGGACGAAAAATTAATAAAACATTTAAACATGAAATATGGGAGAAAATATAGGTGAGGCAAAACAAAAATGTATGACAATCCCGCATTTTTCGTAAACACCTTCCAGCGGCTTTAAGATAACTAAACGATGTTTTACCGCATACCAGAAGTGACGACATTCAAGATGGCTGCGTTCTTGTGGAAATGGTGTATAGCCACAGAAAATTGTTCGCAGGTAAAAATCAGATATTAGAAGCATGCTTCTGGTACTTGATTTTTACCTGCAAACAACTTTCTGTAGGTTACACGTACGGTCTTATTCATTATTAAATTGCACAAAAGGATTTAGTAACTCGAGAGGTGTTTCTGAATACCTCGCATTTATTACGATTCGTATGCAGTCTTCATGGTGTGTTCGAGAAATGTGTGCCTTCATGAAACTCAAATTATGACGGGGCACGAACCCACCGTCGGTGACAGGCCGAAAACGTAGTAGATACTCCGCCTGCAGCGCGAACGTTCTGGTCTTGGTAACATTTCGCCAAAATAAACCAGCGAACAGCTTCTTAAGTTTGGAGCTCTGACACCCTCGTGATTTTGCGAGGTCTCACCTGTGGTGGTGCTGTCGGACAACCCGGGCATGTTCAGGTTCACCGAAGCTATCGAACTTAAGGCAGACGTGACGTTCTGGGCGTTCGAGACGCGTAGCCCCACGAACAGCTGGAAGCCGCCGTCTTTAGGCAGCATCGTGGGTGGAAGGGAGACGGTCACGTTGTGTCTACTATGAGAGAGCAGAGAAGATACGACTGGCAGAAATGCACTCTACAGAAATGCACTCTCCTGCTTGTAGGCTAACATCCGCGATGCACTTAGAAAACCATTCGGGCCCCTTTTAATTAGCTCGGCGATTGAGATGGCTGAGCAGTAGCGTACCTTGGGGCTAGTGTATGCATTTGCATTTGAGCGTGATCGAGAGCGTTCGAAATAGGGATGCCGCAAATCTCTCGAAGTTCGAGGGGGAAAGCTTGTGGGCAACCTGGGGATTCCAAGCGTTTGGCCCAGGTTACTCCTCCGACAATCATGAGTGGTCATCTCCACCACGAGAGGGCCAAGGGCAACTGGCCACGCGAGCGGCGGTCCGCCGCTGATAAACGGCCGTCGCAACGTATGCGCTGGGGGGCGGGGGGTGTTGGGATTGGGGCGCAGGCAATTGCGGTCATGAAATGTTTACGTGTTGTTGAACGGGTGTGCTGTGTCATTCCTCGAGACGGGTAGCAGCAAGGGAAATCCCACAAGGCTTCGAAAATTCGGAACATGGCTAAGGTTCGAATTTAAAAAAAGTTCTCACCATTAAACCCCTGCCGAGGTTCGAATTTGAATAATTCGAAAATGTCGACGTCTCTGAAAGTTCGGGTTCGAATATTTCGAATTTTTCGACAGACCGTTCGAAAACTTCAAACACTTAAAACTTATTTAATATTCAAGATCGAAAAATCAAAGATTTCGAATTTTTCCGTGGTACATGTTCGAAAATGTTGAAAATTTCAATTTTAAGTTCGAAGTATTTTAATTTTATGGGTGGAGATCAACTGGCGCAATATGAAACTAAGTTTTCACGAATTATTCTCGCAAAATCGCGAAATGTGCTACAAAGCTTACAGAAAACGTTACCCGTTTCTCTTATGCTGTGAATACACTCCTTCATTTTCAGTGCTGTGGTGGTGCTGACAGGTGTACCTGTATTACTTGTTATTTGTAGTAACCTATGTAACAAGCGCTGAACTGGTTGAATGGTTCGTCGAAAAGCCCTGTGGCGGTGAGGTGACCGTACTTTCCACGTATTTGCAAACTAGTAGCAATCCGATCAATCATTCGCCTAAATGCAATGCTGGCATAAGATAACTAAATATACAGGACGATGAATGCTCTAAAAGGCACCCAGCCTTGCCGAAAATGTTTAGTTGCTCTGGGTGTCAATTTTTGGCGGGAAGACCCGGGGGACGGAAAAACACTGACACAGCCACAGTACCCGAAAGAGGTCAAGATTGAGGAGAATACAACCAGGCTTAATTAGGGACCACCCGCCCCCCCCCCCCCCCCCCCAAAAACAGCTTATTGGTCCACGACCGGTTGTTTTTGGGCTAACTATATTGTCGCTGCCTGGAACTTCTCTTCTTTGATGAATAAATAATATTGGCCCCTCTAAAATCATCCGGTTACGTATGATAAGTAGGTAAGCGCCGATCCAGTGTTCTCTGTACCGCATCGGCGTCCACACTCCGCGCGCGCCTTAACTAATGATATGAAGGACGCTCCCTACGTGGCGCCTCTGTTGAATTGCAAGCATGCAGATCAGTGATCTGTTGGCCCACAGGTTACCTCAGGCCAAACTACGGAGTTGTGCTAAAAAAGCGGTTCTGTGCGAAAGTAAAAAAGAAAAAAAAAAGAGAACGCGTGAGGTACGAGGTTTAGGCCACTCCAAAGTGATCATTCAGCGCTTTACAAATGAGTCTTTTGTGACACGATCAGCTAAGTAAGACTCAACTGTAATTTCAACTCCACTTCGCATATCGAGATCGTGTGTTATTTATATTTGTTGCCTTAAACCTATGGCGGTGAACTTGGTTTGAACTTCGTCGAAACTTTGGTTCCTAGGTTCGAATTTGGTCTAACTTAAAAACTGAACAGTCGAATCCGGTTAAAAGCTCGAAGGTTCGTCGACCCAGTCGAACCCCGAAAGTGCGGCCTAAAAATGCGGTTCGACAAAAGTTCGCGACATTTCTAGAAGAAACCGGACTTGCGTTAGGTGAAGCTTCTGCACCTGCGCCGTGTCGGCAGCAGCGGCCACGGTTTGGCCACGTAGCCGCGCGTCGGTGTTGAAACTAGATGCTAGAGGCCGCCGCCGTTGCTATCAGCAGCACGCGTAGTAATGACGTCACCGCGCGCTCTATATAAAAAAGCACAGTCATACGCGGAGCCAGACCGCTGCCGGCTTCTGCGGAATAAAGCTGTTCGCAGTCCTTCCCTCGTCTGCCACTCCTTGCCTCACGGACATAACAACTGGCGACGAGGATGGGGGCAACAAAGGCAAGACGAAGGTAAGAAGCTTTGAAGCTGCGACCAAGCAGACAGCGAAGCACCGCCGGACGCCGCTGGATACTCGGCGACAGCCAGCTTCTCAAGATGGCATCCTCCAGTCATATCGGCCAAGTGATGAAACTGTGAGTGACTGGCTGTCTTATGAAGAAAGGTTGACATCCTTCTTTCCTATCAACAAAATAGCTGACGACCTCAAGGTGCATGCTTTTTTAAGCGTTATTGGGCCTAAAACGTACAGTCTCTTGAAGTCGTTGACGGCACCTGCCAAACCGTCAGAAAATACTCTAGAAGAACTAACCTAATTGCTGCGAAACCAGCTGTCGCCGAGAGTGTCCGTGATTGGAGAGCGAGCTAAATTCCATCGTCGTAGTCAGTTGGAACATGAAAGTAGAGAGTTTTAGTAGACCGTTTTCATTTTCCGCTCCACTCTAAGGGTGCCAAACTGCGCATGCGCGGCCTGCTTCGCCGGAATGGAAAGCGGAGGTCCAAAAACGCGTTTTAGTAGAGCGTTTTCCTTCAGCGTATGAGCGTTTTGAGAGGGTTCGAAAAATTTCCTTGCGTAGCTCCACAAGTGGACGTTTATAGTACTAGTAAGACAAAAGAACCTAAACGTTAACACCAAGAGAGTGAAAGGGAGCGTGTTTGTAGAGGTAGTAAAAACGAAGGCGACAATAATAAACACAAAAGTGTAGGCACACACCCAAAAAAATATTAAGGTATAAAATATAAATATAATCGTTCCACCTTGTGTGCGAGTGAAGCCAAAGGTATAAGCATGAGCATGTTTCTCTGTACTTCGTTTCACATTATCTCCGAGCGAAGCCAAAGCTAGAAGCACGAGACCAGCGCTTTTTGCGTTTCTGCACAGCTCGCGCGCTCGAGCAAAGATTGAACGCACGGAGCTTTCGTGCTCGCGCTTCCAGTTTTGCCTTCGCTCGCACATAAAGTGAAACGAAGTATAAACGGTACTTGCACTGCACGAGCGCGCGTGCTGGTCAAGGACGCTGAAAGCCCGGCACTCGCTCTTGTAGCTTCTGCTCCATTCGAATTAGAAATGAAACAGATTTACTCATTTCAAGTAGAAAAATGAAAGAAAAGGACGAAGTTTGCGCATTGCGAGTACTTTCTTTTACGAAGTACGAGTACAGTGTTGCTCAATACTAGCAAGGCATCTGCACGATGAATCCCCGCTGTTCTCAAGGAAGGAGACTTCTACTAACGAGATTAAGCTGGCGAGACATCGAATCTATGATTTGTATCCCTCGTGCCATCAAGCGCCGAAGCTTCCTTTCTGAACGCGGTTTGCTGGATATTTCCAACGTAGAAGAGAAACCCTTTAGGAGGCTATCCCGCTTAAAGAAGAACCTGGCTGCTCTGCAAGCGGGCCTCCAAATCCCAGCACCCGACAGATCGGCGCATCGGCGCAGGGTGTTGCCAATCTGGCGAGACGCTTCGCATGGTTCTTTGTCGACTGGCCTATCCCAACCGTCTGTTTGTACTTGGATGAGCGTTTGGACGGAACTTGTCGGTGTTCTTCAGTTTTGTGAAGCTCATCGTAGGTCACATCAACGAAAGGTTCGGCCACCTGCTCGCTGACATGAACAAACATAGGTGGTTGACCCTCGCGAAACTGGAGCTGTGCTCACAGGTGAGACCCTTCATGGTTTGTGTAAATTTCGCGTTTCCATTGTTTCTAGCACAGCTTCTCTGGCTGGTAAAAAGTTACTTTTTTCTATACGCCAATGATTTGAGTCTTTACTTTTGTTTGGGCACAAAAAAACTACAACAACAAGGTGTACATGGGCAGTGTTAGGACAAGTCACGACGAGCGCGTTTGTAATCTGTGAGTTTTAGTCGGCCACTTTCATGAGCCCTCTATGCTCTACTTTACGCTCTGCAAGAAGCATCGTCCCCACCGCGCATGCGTGGCCCGCCCTGAGTTGGAGCGTATAGTTAGCGAAGTGAGCGTGCGCTCCGCTTCACAAGTTGCAGAGCGGACTGCCCTCAGCGTCCTTAGCGTGATCGCTTAGATCTCAAGTTGGCTGCACTTAAGGGCTGTTTATACTCCGACGTTGAGCGCACTGAACGCAGCGTAGCGCAGAACGCGCGCCTTTTATTGGCCGGCAACCAGGAACTCGATATCTGCAACCAATAAGTACCTCCGCGCGCTGCGCTACGCGGCGCCCGACGACGTTACGTTGGAGTATAAAGGTACGTTTATACTCCAACGTAACGTCGACGGGCGCGGCGTAGCGCAGCGCGCGCAGCGCGCGCAGATACTGATTGGTCGCAGATACCGAGTTCCTGGTTGCCGGCCAATGAAAGGCGCGCGTTCTGCGCTACGCTGCATTCACTGCGCTCAACGTCGGAGTATAAACAGCCCTTAAATGTACCTTTACTCAATACGCGTCGATGTTTTTCACCATGACCTAAGCTTGAAAGAGGCCGAATCAAGAAATAAAGCGTACGCCCCGCGCGTGAAAAGTAAACCATTCGATTTGAGTTCTATGTAACACAAAACAGCATAACCATACGAGGTGAACGAGTATCACTTTGCAACCAGCACGGCGTCGGTAAAGTCGTCGCGTTTTTCTATGGCTATGCAGTCAAATGAACGGGAGCGCGTGCTTGAACTCCGATTATACCTGTGCACGCGCCCTCCTGTCGAAAATGACACTGAAAGCTGACCACGAGCATGGCGCTCGCAAGCTGCACCAAAGAAACCATTCCTCTCAACTTTATTTATTAACATTCGCTCGCAACTTTTGAATTGTTTAACTTTCCTCTGGAAATGTTCGCCTTGGATTTGCTTGGTAGATTTAGAAAATAATAGAGACTTGAATGCAGCCTTTTTAGAAGTGCAACCCATGGTGCCGATTCTTCGAAGCCGCCTTATTTCGGCCAAGTGTCTAGGGAGCAAGAGAGCTGCGTCATTGTTTGTCGCGGATGCGAGTCTAAATGTATTAGACACGAATGCTGCGTCAATGCTGAATATGAAATCGGTTCTAGTCACAAGTCTCGCACTAAAAGCGATACCGAAAATATGGTGGCCGAATATGTTACCCTGTGGTGTTTTGAAAAGAGTTACCAATAACGGTCGAAAGAATATTCCACGTCAAGTTTTTGTCTGGTGAAAACCAGACAGGCATAAACAATCCAAAATTTATCAAACACAACACTGGACTTCTAAGCAATAGCGGTAGACTAGAACGCTTTTCAGAAGTTTTGTTTTGAATGCACAGTTTGAACGCACAGCTTAGCGAAATTAAGAAACAACTAATTTTCTTTTTTTTTTAAATTTACGATACACGTTTTTTTACAACCCTACAAAGGAAATACGCTTTATCTTATATGAGTAACAAGTCCCATATCACATGTTTTGGTAGTGTTTAAATACTGCCATGTTGCAAGAGTGCCTTTTTGTTCTTTTTATTAGGCCGTCAAAGACAAGGGAGCACCCCTGGACAACTGTTGAGGTTTTGTTGACCGCACAGCATGCCCATATGCCGTCCATCAAAAAATCAGAAGAGGACCACAAGAGTGTGCCCGTCGTGAAGCACCAGGCAGTGATGTGCGCAGACGGCATAATTTGTCAGCTGGACGAACCCTGCAAAGACCATGGGCATGTTTTTTTTTGTTTTTTTTTAATATTAGATTGCATAAAATGATCACATTAAATCATATTCAAGCTTTTGTAGTGAGCGAAATACCTGTCCAACTTGGCTGAAAGGCATCTAGAAATATTTTAATTAAAAAAAACATTTACTAACGACTCCCATTTTACTTCTCAGATGGGCGTGTGAATATTGCATCTAACTAAATACAGTGTTACTGTTGAATTCAGCATTGTAAAAGTAGCCTGTGTTGCGTGGCCTTCTATTGCAAGAAAAGACCGTTGCACAACTGAGGCTGAAACTAGGCAGGAGCTTAAGCTGAAAAACGCACTTTCAAAAACACACAAAAGAAATAAAAAGAAGTGTAGTCAAGCAAAATGGTTTCATGTCACCCCCAAGGCAGATACATACACGGCGCTCCACTGCTAATACGAACACGAAATAATCGCTTTTATTTGCAGTTTATTTCTTTGACAGCTACTGAAAGGGCTGAAAATTTGTCGCTCAGATTAGTGTCCCAAACGAGCGCTTTATTCCACACCAATTGGCTGATGTCAGCCCCTCGAACTTAAGGTGAAAAATAAAAACAGGATATGGATTGTTCCCGCTAACAGTGTCTCGCAGTGTACATAAACACCAAGGTACCCTATCACAAACCGAAGCATACGAAGGAGAAAATACTCATTTCATTGGGGAAAAAAAGTAGAGATATAAATGGAGCACTCACTTTCACTAATTTTCACAGTCTTGCTGCCTAATGTAACCAGACAAAATATTTGTCTGTTTGCCGACTGCTTTAGTCTTTGATCTTTAGCCTTTAATTTTTGGCTCTGGAGAGTCGCGGCACCGCGGAAATGCAGCAGTCCGTACCACCGAGGCCCGCGGTGCCGCGTCTAGGGAACATGGTAAGGTGATGAGTATATACGTGCAAGATGACGACGACATGGGTTGTTGGTATTGGGTAGGATGGCAGTCCGATTCGCAGAAGTCCAGACTTCGTGGAGGCGGGTTGGGCGGGTGAGCAGCGAGCCATGAGGATCTTGCACGCCGTTCGATCAGTGCATGAAGGAGCACCAGGAACATGATGGCGCTGTTGCTCACTGGGGTCCACTGGGGTCAAAGCATCATGCTCCAAGGAGGTAGCCCAGCCAAACTAGAAGCTGCCGCCTCCGAGGAACCGAGGCCCAGGGCTCAGATTGAGGCACCGCCGTCGCCCGGTGTGTCATCCTCTCAACGTCGTCGTCGTCATCTAGCATAAAAAAAAAATCGAGCCCGCTGGCTTAGACAAGGCAGCACCTGTTCCCGCCGTTCTTGGGTCGCGAAAGGATTGCGGCCAGCGATTTCTCGAAGCAGCTAGAGGCTCTCGACCACCGTCAAACGTTTTCTGGAGGACGCCGTTTCAAACAAAGTCTGCGACGCCATCTTAGTGCAGCGAGGTTCATAACGGTCAAGCGCGCTCCCAAGCATAATTTCAAATGGCGAGCACCCATTTCGAATTCCTTTCCAGAAAAACACCATCTAGTGAACCCTTACTGAGAGTGGAACGTGCTTCTTAAAATGGCGACGAAAGCGGAGCTGACGCTTCACCAATGCTTCACGCTCAAATCCCAGAGCGGGTCGCGCATGCGCGATGGCGACTCCGCTTTCCATAGAGCGGAGTGAGAAAGCGAAAACGGTCTACAAAAAGTCTCTAGTATCGAACAATGTGTAGCGGAGCTCAGGAAGCTCTCTCAAACCTGCGAGTTTGGCGGTTTTCTTGACGAGTCGCTGAGAGATCGGTTCGTGTGCGGTTTATTCCGTGCGGACATACAGCGGTACTTGTTTGCAGAGGACAACACGTTAACATTTCAAAAAGCCGTTGAGCGCGCACTCGCGTTGGAGGGAGCTAAAAAGAATGTTCAGGAAGTGCACGCTAAAGAAGGGAGCGATGACTTGCACAAGATGAGCACCGAAGACTCGGCGAAAAGAAAGCAGTCGTTCCAGTGTTATCGCTGTGGCTCTGATAAGCATTTCGCCCGGGCGTGTCCGCACATTGCAGATAAGTGCATGAATTGCGGCAAGAAGGGTCACATTCAGCGTACGTGTCGGAGCGCCAAGAAGAAAACTGTTGGCGGAAAGAGGTAGGTCCGGACTCTTCAAAGTGAAGACACGTTCAACGTCAAGATGTTGTCACCGCAAAGCCGGCGTCCCATCACCGTCGACGTGGAAGTCCAAGGAACGCCCCTGAGCATGGAATTGGACACCGGAGCCATGGTATCCATAATACCGAAGCAGCAGTTCAAGAAACTTCAACCTCCTTTGAAGCTTAAACCCACCGAGCTTCGCCTCAAGACCTACACCGGGGAAGTCGTGCAGCCCTGCGGTTTCGTCCAAGCATCTGTACGGTACAAGGGTCAAGAGGACGCTCTACCCCTCTACGTAGTTGACCACACTGGGCCCCCTCTTCTGGGTCGAGAGTGGCTCACACGTCTTCGTCTGGACTGGGACAACATCTGCGGCTTGCACAAACTGTCAGACTCTCATCGGTCTGACGCAAGCAACAAGTACGAGGCACGCCTAAAAGAACTTCAAGCCAAGTACAGCCTCATCTTCGACGGCACCCTTGGCAAGATAGAAGGTGAGCGAGCCACTTTGTTTTTGAAAGAGCAACGTCCGAAGTTCCTCAAAGCAAGAAACAGTACCTTACGCACTCCGGTCGGCCATAGAGGAAGAGTTGCAAAAGCTTGAACAAATGGGTGTCATTACGCAAGTGTCAACCAGTGAGTTTGCTACGCCTATTGTACCGGTAGTTAAAAAGGACGGCACCATACAGCGCTGTATGGCACCATATAGCGCTAGCTATTGCAAATAAATGCTTACAACGTTGCCAGAAGTGCTTATTCTTATCACTAAACAAGCGAGGCCACATTTGTTTTTGTACTTTAAGTAAATAAGGTTTAACGGTGCCATTCATCGGCATTCGTTATCGTAACCTGCAAAAACAAACGTTAGATATATTTGTTTAACGCAATGGCAGTTTTGGCAATAAATTCGAGAGAAACGAGCAGCGTTCACCCACTCAACTTAAAGCCCCTTCATGTTTTAAAAGTAGCGCGAGGTGCGTCGATGCACGAGGCACGTGCAACGTGCAGCCCTTGGGAACAGTGATGGCGGCACAGCGCAGCACTGAGCTAAATTTCAGGCGCCATGTTCTTCCCAGAAGTTGCGCGCGGCACTTTCCTCGAGCATTTGCGCAACAATGAATGGCACCACTTTTCCCAGGATAGAGGGGCTCTACCTCAACTCAGCCAGAACAAGCAGCCACGTGCTCGGGTTGGCAAAGCCCAGGGCACGCGTAGAGTTCCACGGATTGTTGCATCATCGCAGCGATTAAGCACGAGCCAATACCCGGATGCACGTCGGCACATTGATTGTCATTGGCTCAAATTAAAGGCTCACACTGCGATCGTGTCAACGGTATGAGCCGCACTTAAGAATCATCGCCACGGGGATCGCAATGCACGACAAGGAAATCCTGGGATCCCCACAGCCTAGTCGTCAAGTGCTGCAAAGGAGAGATCGAAAGAAAACGTCCGCCTGTATCCTCAACATTACGCGTCTGCAAAAAGGCTTTTTGTTCAGTGCCGTCGCCTGCGACTGTACTTGGCCCCCACTTTAGTGCAAGTAAGCTCGTGTAAAGTGAGAAACATTCCTACTCAATACCCTTGCACGGCCCTTATACAGGGTGATGGTAAAAATTCTAAGAATACGCAGATTGTAAGAGCTTGGGGACTACGCAATAGATGGCACTGGTGTGTTCTTTTGTTGTGAGCAGTCACAACGATTTACAAGGTATTGTAACGCATTTACACTCAGACGCAAATTAATGATTATTATTAATAAAATTAGCGCAAAGACAAGGAAGGAAGACAGCAGGACAGGAAAGAGCGCTACTTACAACTGGTTTTAATAGAGAACGATGAGGAAGAAGTAGAGTAGTAATGTTTTGATTGAAAAGAAAAGAAAAGAAAAAGAAAAAGGAAATTTAAAGGTGAAGAGCATGAAGGAAAATGATATAACAAGGTTGAAAAGACATTTTTTAGGTAAAAAGGTGAAGGTTGATTGTTTTAGATTGTACATCTGTGTACTTTGCGCTAATTTTAATAATAATGTTTAACCAACTAGCCCACCAGATGATACTAAAGCAAATTAATGAATCAGCCTTCAAAGTTATAGTGTTTCAGATATAAAATAGCAGCACCAAGACCTTCCACAACACTCTCTGCTCGCTATAATTGTTTATTTCCTCCTCTTTAGCGTTCGCTCTGCCAAAGTGGAGAGAGTGTAAGCTTTGTGGCAGGAGCTTCCGCTAGTATTCTTAACTGCACGGGACAATAATGCAGTCTTTGTGGTAAAACATTGTCCGGCCCTGTACCTACTCTTGCATGAACCTACTGCTATCGACTTTCTCCTCGGTTTAAGTGGCTATATAAAACTTTAATTAACTGGTGTGCCGAAAAAACTACGGTGATGTTTTTTTTTTTGTTTCTTTTAGTCGGAAAGTTTCGAAAAGGAAGCCAGCACAGTTGTCCCACGTCAGATACACGCAGAATTTCAAGTATATAGCGTCGAAAGTCCACCTACCCAGGGCAGACTTCCCTTCCTTACGTGAACGGAGGCAGCGGTTCCAAGGATCCAGAGACAACGTCTGTGAGCTGCACCGCATCGGGAGTATCAAGCACGGCGTTTTCGGTGCTTGCTCTCAGATCAATCCAAGAGACTGAAAAGAAACTTGACTCCTCACATTTTGTCTATCGACGCCCCTTGTCAATCGCATTCGTCAATGCACGTCTCGACTGGGATCATCAATAAATCCGAAAATTCAAAGCCGCAGCGATATATTTTATACCGTGCCATACCCAGCAAGAAATAAAAAAGGGAGCCACTCAAACATCTGCGCCGCAACGCATAAAAAAATGAAAAACGTTTACAACTCCCTGTAATGCCGAATTAGAGCGCAGCTCTTGAGTAGGAGGAGAGGAGGGTACGGAGGGAAGAGTATGCCCCTCTGTACCCTCCCCTCCGTACCCTCCACTCCTCCTCCTCACAGCGGGGAAAATATAGCGGGAAACATTTCCCCGGTATATTTAGCGGAAAAAATTAGGGAAGAAATTTCCCCGCCAAATTTAACGGGGAAATATTCCCGCTAAATTTAGGCGCCGTGTTTTGACTCGGGGGTGACGTCACGTGTGACGTAATTATGAAAAACGTCCCGTAATGCAATGCACCGTAACGCCGACGGCGACGGCGACGCCACTCAAGCCGGAAACGAACGCCTAAAAACTCAGCTCTAAAAGAAAATATACAAATATTTTTTAGAGCGCAGCTCTTAGGCGCCCGTTTCCGGCTTGAGCGGCGTCGGCGTCGCCGTCGCCGTCGCCGTCGCTGTCGTCGTCGGCGTAACCGCGCGGTGCATGATGGGTAAATGTCTTTGCTAAATTTAGGGGGGAAAAGTTTCCCCTAAATGGGAGGCGAGGAGGAGAGGAGGAGGGGCATAGCCTCCTCTCCGTACCTTCCCCTCCTCCTCTTCAAGAGCTGCGCTCAAATTCGGCGTTACAGGGAGTTGTAAACGGCTTTCATTTTTATTTGTTTTTTTTTGTAACATAAAGCGCCGTTCACACACTTGCAACCGAGAAGGACGGAGAGAGACAAGACCGGTTTTAAGCCTCTTGCGACGTCTTAGGAGCAGCTCCGCAGCAGCGCATCCGCTCCTTAAGGCCCATTCACACTCTTGCAACAGAGTACGACCGAGAAAGACGAGATCTGTTAAAACTTCTTAAATTTCTTAGGACGAGGTAACACACTCACGTTCTGCCGCCATATATGCGGTAGCACTGGTACTGCGTTTCACAAGAGCGAAGGTTTCGCGGGATTTCCGAGGTCAAATGTGCGTAATACCTATAAGAAAGGCTCGTTTATAAGGTTTACAAAAGTTTTTTCGAGCCAAGAAAGGATAATGGCCGAAAGGAATATAAAATATGCCGGACCGCGAAGTTTACACTGGAACCCGTTAGATGGCGCCACTGTGTCCTCTCGTTGTAAGAGGTTTTAAGGGACCAAGTTCAAAGAGGTCGCAAGAGTGTGAGCGGGCCTTAAAGGGACACTGACACCCCCCAAAATTATTTTTTCCTTTTTTGTCAGGCGGTTCATTATGGTGACGGAATACTACACAATTCATATTTTGCTACAGAGTCGCGTATTTCTTTAATAAAGCCAAAAAACGCAACTGCTCGAAACCGAAACCGAAACTCCCGCACGGCACGCAGAAGTGGAGAGGATAGTGAGAGTGGCGGAAGTCACGTGGCTACACCCGACCGTGCGGATTTTTTTTTTTCTTTCCACAGTTAGCAGACGAAATGCGTTTGTTCGCCGCGCGATTCCTTTGCAGCTATGTTTGTTCCGCTCGCTGTTCTGTACTTCAAGATGAGTTGTTTTGTACATTTAAGTGTTGGCAATTAGTAGTGAGTTCCCGAGTGCCGTGGCGAATTCCCGTGATCGGCTCCGGAAAGAATACTCGCAAACTGTTGCGTGAAGAGTTGCCTCACATGTCCTGCACCTGAAAGTGGCATTGTGCGGCAGCGTTCACAAGTTTCCGAAAGATCAACGTGTCGGGGTCAATGGCTGGCTGCAATTCCTGTAGAACAGTTACGCGAAGCTCGGAAAGCGGACGCTACCCGATTCATATGTTCCTTGCATTTTGTGGAAAGCGACTACATTGAGTTCGCAGGTGTCAAAAAGGGAATCCCGTACCATTTAGTTCCGCGACGTATCGTCCGCAACAATTGTTTTTCTCGGTGAAAATTGTAAAAAAAGAAAAAAGAAAACATTGCAAAATGCTTGAAAAAAAAAAAGGTACACCCACACCGGGGATCGAACCCGTGCCCGCTACGTGTGAAGCGGACGTCTTTCCAACCCTGTCATGCGTATTATTGCAGCGGGTAGACTGTATGTCGGAAGCTTGCTGCCGATTTCCCTTCAATACATGCAGTCCCAGCTCGAAGTCGGGCAGCACCACGCATAGGCCACATTCGCACCTCGTAAAGAAACCGCACGCGTGCGTATTCAACTCGAAGTACGCACTTAGTGCTTGACGTTTGAGGGAGCGATGTCTTCAGCCACGAAAAGGGGCGACGGCTCGGCGACGTCTTCGTGCAATGGGCTTGCTGGTCGGGTGTGTCGTACGGGATGAATATCAGTTTTTTTGATCGGTCCAAAATTTTTCTTTCGAAGGAAGACAGAATTCGCCGGTACCATCAACGACAGTTCTGAAGTAGAGGTTCAAGGCCCGTCGTCCGCTGCCATCCGCTAGTCCTACGATACGCGAAACGACGCCATGTTGAGAATTATGCAGTGAACGCACAGAATGCTTCCGGTTCTTTGTGCTACCTTTTTTTTCAATCAACGTATTTGCAGCATTTTGGAAGCCACAAAAAAATGGGTTTCATATTTCTTTCTATTTTTAATATTGACTGTGTGCCTTCAATGACCCACGACTTTGATTAAATTTGGTGGTCGCATCAATACCTTAGAAAACGGCCCGTGACCACGGAAAAGAGAGTGAGCGCGACTCAAACCGGCCAGTTCTCGATCGGCGGTTTTCGGGCGGAAAGAAACCGAATTTCAAGCTGCAAATTCTGTTCTGGGTAGTTGGGCTCTCATATGTCACGCACAACTAAAAACCTCGGCGAGCATAAATACCTTGTCAGTGTCCCTTTAAGACGTCGCAAGAGGCTTAAAAACCGGTTTTTCCCACTCGGTCGTACTCGGTTGCAAGTGTGTGAACAGGCTTTAACATGCTTTTTGTACACAAATAAAACCGCATGTAAGAAAACAAAGCGCTTTCTTTGCAAGTATGCTGTCGAAAAAATGGTGCACAAAAACGGTATATTGACGTCTGTTCCTAATATAAAAGCTTGGAGTGACACTCTTGTAGGCGCTCTAAAGCAATATTGCCGCGCATTTACGTAGCCGAGTCATTCCACTTCCGGCCTCAGTCAAGTACGAACGTGTGCGTCATGAGCTCCGACGGAGCGGTAAAAACGGCCGCGTCAGGCCGTGGTACGTCTGTCTTTGATAAAACTGAAGACTACAAGATTATTCTGCGCCAACTGCCCACTGGATATGTTGTGACCAACGATGTATTTTTACACTGTGTTGTAAAAGGAAGGCCGTATTGTGTGCAAGACCTCCGCGACCAGATGCAGTGGCTGAAAGTGCTGAACTCGGCCGGTCTACATCAGATGAGCCACACTCCACTGGGTACCGTAGGACGTTCCCAACGGCCAGGTGAAGAAGGAGTTGGAGCGCTACGGCAAGGTGTCTGAGGTCACCAGGGACCTGTCCCGGGAGAAGGGGTTTGTGGCTTTCCAGTCTTATACCCGGAGTGTACGTGTGATCCTCAAAGAAGGCTGCAGCCTGGACAGCCTCCCTTCCCCACGTGATGCTCCTGGAAGGGTGTAAGGTTCTTGTCGTGGTGCCCGGACGCGCTCCCTGCCTTCGCTACCGTCGTACGGGCCACATTCGCCGGGACTGCTGAGTCCACCGCTGCTCCGACTGCCACTGCTACAGTCATGAGGTAGACGAATGCATCCAGATTTACGCCTCGATGACCCGGGACCGTAAGTTGGTGGACAGCTCCGACTACCTGATGGATGGCGTCGAGGCAGAAAAAGCCGTAGGAGGGTCGGCTCCAACCGACCTGCTGCCGATGAACCAGAGTGGGGCACCCATACACAAGGACGACAGCAACCAGGACATAGCGCGACTCTGAGGCGCGCGACTCTGAGGCGACGATGCGAGGTCAAGACGCGCCCCGCGACAGAGCCAAGGAGGACCTGCCCGATTAGCAAGCGCTGTCCGCAGGCGGGCAATCTGCAGCTGCGAACTGCCATCCAGGTTCTGAGGGCAGCAACGCGGGAGCGTCAGACGAACAGGACTCTAAAATGAACGCCAGCCAAACGGTAAAGCGACCGAGAGAGCCAGCGGCAACACCTGATTGCACTGGCGAGGCGGCCAACCAGGCGTGGCCTACGCTCGGACCCAAGAAAGGTTGGGCCGCGGTGGAGCCGCATATTCCGCCGAATAATCGCCGGAGGAAAGACTCTGTGAGTGGTCTCTGTCCCTACGACATTGCGAATGTTCGGCGCCTTTTTGTTTGCTTTCTAGTGTGCGTGCCGGCCTTTTTTTTTCCTTTTTTCTGCGAGCCTCTATCTTGTCTTTTGTTTAGCTTCCCACTTAATCCTTCATGAACCTGGAACGATCTCTATGCGTGGGCACGTTAAACGTGCGAGGCTTATGTGTCAAACGTCGTGAATACCGTGTGAATCGCTTATTTATAGAGAAAGACCTGGAAGTGGTCGCGGTTCAGGAAAGAAAGATGGAGAGCGAGGCCCAGACAGGAAACATGGTGCGACTTTTTAAAGCGAGGTACGACGTGTGCCTCAGACACGAGGGTACGTCTGGGGCTGTCTTTTATTTCTCAAAAAGTGTATTGGGGCCGTAGAGCAAGTGATTGGCTGCGATGCGGGCAAACTTCTGTTGTGTGATTTCATCGCTACTTTCAAGTTTCGTGTTTTTTGCATCTATGCCCCTACATAGGTGGAGGAACGTGTAGTTTTATTTCAATCATAATGAAAGGTATGTTTAGGAAGATCGACTGGTGATTTTGTTGGGGGAGTTTAATTGCGTTTGTGCACCCCAAGACAGGTCGAACAGCACGCGGTATAGAGATGCAAGTTCAGTATCGTTAAACGATATGCTTGATTGATGTGAATCAGAAAACATAGCTCACTGCGCGTCATGTAGCAGGCATGTAGTACAGTACACGCACTTCAAGGGCACGAGTCACGCGCGATTAAGCAGGCCTTACGTTTCCTCCGAACTTAGCACCTGTGAAGAATACTCCGTCGACCACGTGTCATTCCCTGATCATTCACTTCTTTCTTTTTTAATTTGTTCTTCTAAAGGGTGCCTAAGAAGTTCGTTTGGGTTTTATAAAAATTTAATACGAAGCTTCAAAATTATTTTTTTTTTAACTGCGGAGCGTCAGACGCTTGGAGAATTCGCAAGCGCCCAAGGGGAAGAGGTTGGTGTTAAATGAAAACTGTTCAAACAGGAACTTAAAATGATAGCCATAGAACAATCGAGTTTATTAAAGCATGAAAGAAATAATAAAACAAGCGAATTGAATGGCCTGCTTCAGACGTTAATGCAAAAAAAAAAATGGCGCTCGCCCGTGATTTTTTTTTTTCCGGAGGAGATTAGGAGTAATAAAAAGCGCTTAGAATTTTTGGACACCGAACAATATATGGGGGCTATGGTGCGAGCGCGACGAAAGCGGTAATCACTCGAGGAGATACCCAACAAAAAGAGCGATCGAGGCGGAACGAAGATATGCGAGTAAAAACGAGATAAGCGAGATTTCGTATCAAGGGTTTCTGTCTGGTGATAAGGATTTCATCGAACGCGCGTTTGAGAAGTACTATCAAGAGCTTTTTAGTTACCGCCCGCCCAAAAAGAAAGGCTTTCATAGCGTTTATTTGCCGTTTATATTAAGACTGGTAGATAACATAGAGGAAAAGCTAGAACTGCCCATATCGTTGTGGGAAGTAAAACGAGCCATCGACCTTTTAAAACCAGGAAAGTCACCCTGTCCTGGTGGTTTGGGCGCTGGTTTTTATAAAGCGTTCAAGGACAAGCTTGCCCTCTTTTTGCACAGTGTGTTTCCCGAAGCGTATCGTGTAAACGTTTTACCTTCATAATTTCTGTGCACTCGTACGATTTCTATACCGCAAAGTTACTACCCCGTGAAACTCCATAATGTAGGAGCCTATCGCCCAATAACTTTTACAAATGTAGATTATAAAATGTTGAATAAAACATTAGCAGAGCGAATGCAAAGCGTGATAGTCGTTACTGTTGGCCCGCACCAGACTTGTGGTATCAATGGACGGAGTGTCGTTACAAACGTTCATGTGGCAAGAAACATTCTGGAATGTTGCGATAGTATAAAATAGAGAATCGCTGAGCTACAGGTCGACCTAAAAAAGGCCTTCGACCTTGTGTCACATGATGTTCTTTTTTTTTTTATACCACGTAAATGTTGGTTCAGTTTGTGAGATGAAATACGAATGACATACCAAAAATTGAGCCACCCGTCTTGTTGTGAGCAAACGTGTAAGTGAGCTCATTTGTCTATTTTCTTCTGTGAGACAAGGTTGCCCACTTTCGCCTCTGCTTTTTGTATTTTTCTTGAGCCGTTTCGTTCAAGCATTCTTTGTAGTAGTCACATTAGAGGTTTTAATTTACATACTACCGAAGTGCGGATTTTGTCATACGCGGATGATGTGGCGATGTTTATTGCGTTGACCAAGAACTGCGTGACGTTTTAGATTTCTTAATGTAAGTAGAAGATTCGAGAAGGTTGGAAAACCGTTTAGCCTATTCATGCCCAGAATGTATAATTCGATAAGCATCGAGGCGGAATATTCTCCAAGGAATGCTTAAAAGAAGCTGCGCCGCGCTGTACAAGCCAGTCTCGCCCCAGCGCTCGATGCTGCTGTTGAGCCGCCATGGACGCCTACGACACTAGCCTTTTTCCCGTTCTGTTTTGGGCTCAAGTTCGCCCCATTAGACATCCAATTTTCTTCAGTCATTCGTCGCCTCATCAATTGTCACTCGTGAAAGTAACAAGGCATTTACGGTATAGGTTTTCCCATATACCGAGGCAGTGGCTTCCCGGCGCGAAGCCAACGCCTCGCCTCCGTCGTAGAATGGAGGGAAGTATGGCACACGTGTGTTGTGCGTCTCGGTCACTGGGCAGCAGGACCACGGGTACAGAAATGCGCTTCGATAGTAAACCGAAACCTAGAAACACGTCCAAACTGAGCATTTTTAGATAACGCCGTAAAATGGTGCCCCTGCTTTAAATATTTCTAAAAAAATTGATTTGGTGAATTTTGAGGACGCTCAGCAAATTTCTAATTGGAGCCAGATGTCCATTTTTAACAACTAAAAAGTTCACTAAACATATTTTACTTAATTAGCCTGCTGATCATTACAATTAGCCCCCTATACTATATCACCGTTGTCGTACAACTTTCCTGCATAAACAGCATAAGTGTAGTTTTCGCGGCTCTTTTGAATCAAATAAGCTTAAAAAAACACCCCATATAATGGCATCGTCGAGGTTGGCCAATCCGCATCGTTGTTAAACCCTCAGTTTCTACGTTATGTAATGCCCTTGATAGGGCCTTTAAGGGTAAATGAATAAATAAATAAGTCTATTATGTGCTTCAAAGTGAATGACTCTTCCACGTACATTGCAACGAATTAAGCGAAGTACAAGCTAGATAAAGTGCATGCTAATTGCTTAAACTAAGCCTGCAGCCGTAGACAAAAAATATATATCTTCGTTCGCACACAATTATCATTCTCCGGCACTGAACGGGCTAGAAAAACAGGTAGTCAAGACTGTCTCGCATATCGTGAGCATTCAGTAACTCCCGTTAATGTGTGAAAAATTTATAAGGAAGACAATTTGGTTCGATGGACCGTCGACCGTATCTACACCCATTGGTAATAGAAGCCAACTGACGATATTTCACAATACGGTATCACAGCGCTCATTGTAATTTTTTTTTGTTTTGCTTTCAGCCTAGTGAGACAATCTTGACAAGGCCTGAAAGAATCACACAAATGAGGAGCAGCATCACAAATAGTAGATCCCAGAGAAAGAGGGCATTGCAGACAAGAAACAGCACACGAAGGTGGTCTCTAGACGAAAGTAGGACGCAACTCGCCTTATGTAAGGATGATGAATAGAATGTGACGGCATAAACAAGCTGGTGAAATGTGCTAATCATAACAAAGGAAATTCCGAGAAAGAGGATGAAACAAAAACGCATATTACACACAATTTCTTTTCAAAAGTTTCTCACCGGTGTTCACGTCCAGGTGAGCTCCAAGGGACGTCCAGGACAACTGCACGTGGAACGTCTTCCCCACGGGTTTAGCACTCAGAATCTTCAAGTCACGAATCCGGTGGGGCGGATAGTCAACCTTGTTGAACTTCTTCAGAAATTGCGCAGAGCCGCACGGTCCGACAAAAATTAACACATTTTCCTGCTTCCACCACATAAAGAAAAAAAAAGGAAACGAGGAACCATTTACGCATTAAGGTTCATGTGCAACCGAAATTAGTGAATTAGTGGTAAGAGGAGTCAACGCCTTCATATTCATTACTTCCCGTCTCGTTCTAACGTTATTGACCAAACTTTCTAACGTATGTATGACACTACATAGAGCCAGTCCACACGTTCGCTAAGACTACCAGGGCAATGCGAGGAACCTAGAGCGACACTTTTGTCCCGAACAAGCGATTGCTCTTTATCGCTCAAAAATAGAAAAAATCTAATCAATACTAGTAGTGCTGTGAAAAGTGATTATTCGGGGGTTGCATCCAATGTCATGTCTGAGCGAAGCGCGAAAAAGCTCCGATTTCGCATTTACGTTAGCTGTGTCGAGCAGCGTAGAAGATGCGCCTTCAAGGCGGAAATAGAAAGGAAAGCAACGAAAGTCCAAATGAACGCTAAAAAAAAAAAGACTTAAATACGCGTGAGTTGATGGGGTTCTTACAGGCTCGTTTTGAGGGAGGGCAATAGGCGCCTTTGGGATAGATTGGCCTGTTTCCGGCCGGTTAAGCTCCGAATAACCTGGGCTGTGTTCTTCGACGAATGCTCCTGCTCCTCCTGCGCAATTGCAAGGTGAAAACGTCAATTTGAATAATTAAAATAATAATAATAATAATAATATTAATAATAATAATATAATAATAATAATAATAATTATAATAATAATAATAATAATAATCAATCAATCAATCAATCAATGTTTATTAAAGTGTCCAGGAACAACCAATCGGCCTTAGTGCTGGCACACTAAAAAAAATGAGCAAAAACACACATACATACACACATACACACGTATTCAGAAGGAGAACGTAGTTCACCAGTCTGAGAATAAAAATATTAACAAGTATAAAAGACACTCAAATCAACAAGGGAAAGCAAAAGCACAAAACAGAGACATCACCAGCTGTGAGAACAAAAACCAAATACTTGGATAACGTACTGACAAACATCAACGCTTCAACTGATCAGCCCTTTTCTTGCAAGAGGAAGTTTCGTACAGCATTTCCGAACTTGCTCCCGCATGAGTAAAAAATATCAATTGTATCAGAGTAGCGGTTATAATATTCAGCCGATCTTTGGATCGGGTTTAAGTGACTAAAATGTCGAGCTATATAAAAAGATGATTGTAGCCGTGTAGGCACACGTGGAACTCTAAGGCTCACTTCGGACAGAAGGCTGGGAGAGTTAATCGAGCCGTGCAGGGTCTTAAACAAAAAACAACAAATCTGCCTTCACCCGACGCTGCTGCAGGCTCAACAAGTTGACGAGTTGCGAGTTACACCCACCGCTCAAACAAGGATCACCTTTCTCAAGGTAACGATATTTAAAGATAGAAATAAATTTGTTTTGGACGCGCTCGACAAATAAACTGTTAGTTTTGGAAATGCCGTTCCAAACAACCGAGGCGTACTCTAGCTGGGATCTAACTAGGGAACGATACAGCGTAAAAAAAGCGGACGGGCCTTTGAATTCCTTCGTTATGCGAGACACGGCACCTAACGTGCGCAAGGCCGATTGAACCACTCTGGTAACGTGAGTGTCAAATCTCAGGGTTGAATCAAAGACAACTCCAAGGTCTCTCAGTTCACTTACACGTGAAAGCAGTTCGCCATGATAACTATATGGAAAAAAATATATCATGGGTCTTGCGAGAATATGTCATTACTTTTGTTTTAGAATGATTCAAACGGAGGTCATTGTCTAAACACCAACGACCGAAGGAATATGCGTCATTCTGAAGCGCGATGCAATCCTCTAAGGTCGATATTTTTTTGTAAAGTTTTATATCATCAGCGTACTGCAGAAATGAAGAATTTAATATAACTTGAGAGACATCATTTACAAAAACATTAAAAAGGAGGGGGCCCAAGACAGATCCCTGAGGAACTCCAGAGCTTGCGTTGTACAAGGACGAGGTGGCAAATAACTGAGTAAACTAAACGTTTAATCGTGCGAACTTGTGCCCAAAATAAAGAAGGAAACGAAGGATAACAGTAGAGCGTCGCGGGCGTCGAAGTCGGCGAAAGAGCAGAGTCGAACGCTGGGGCGAAACTCACTTGGCTCGCCACGCGAAGCCCCTTATGTACACGCGTAGGCTTTTGGAATAATCGGCGTAGAAGGTTCGGCGTGTAGAACTTTCTAAACTCGAACAAGCAACACGGTTCTCGAATTTACCAGAACATTACATTGGATGTCAACAAAAAGGCGTCCCCGCGGCCAGGAATCGAACCCTGGCATTCCGCGTGGGAGGCAGGCGCTATAACCGTTAGGCCACGCGCGCGCTGCCTACTTGGCAAGCTGCGCGCGCGGCATTACTCCCCCCCCCCCCCTTTAAAAAGTGCATCGCCCCGATGCAGCACAAAACAAACCAAACAAAAAAAGAACGGTAAGCTAAAGAGTCACTTGGAACACATAAGGTCCACAGTCCTATCGAGCGTAGTACGGCTTCAGGCGCACGACGTGGACGACTTCAGGTCGTGGTGGGCGGCGTGATGATGTTCTTGTTCCGTCGGGCATCACCTCGTAGTTCAGATCCCCGAGTCGACGAAGCACTTTGTAAGGTCCGAAGTATCGTTTCAGCAATTTCTCACTGAGGCCGCGGCGACGGATGGGCGTCCACACCCACACCCTGTCTCCGGGCTGGAAGTGGACGTCCCTACGACGAAGGTTGTAGCGGCCGGCGTCGACCCGTTGCTGGTCTTGAATCAGGAGTCGGGCGAGCTGGCGGACTTCTTCGGCCCGTTGAGCAACCACCTGGGCGTCGTCGCTCTCACTGTCAGCTGGCTCATGGGGCAGCATCGCGTCCAGCATGGTCGTTACTTTCCGACCATGTACCAGCTGGAAGGGTGTGAATCCAGTGGTCTCTTGAACCGCCGTATTGTATGAGAAGGTGACTTAGGGCAACACCACAGCCCACGTCTTGTGCTCTACGTCGACGTACATAGAGATCATGTCAGCGATTGTCTTGTTGAGTCGCTCCGTCAGCCCGTTTGTCTGCGGGTGGTACGCAGTTGTACGACGATGGCTGGTGTGACTGAGTCGGAGGATTTCTTGGGTCAGCTGTGCCATGAACGATGATCCGCGATCTGTAATCAGAACTTCTGGAGCGCCGTGCCGGAGGACGATGGACTCAATGAAAAACTTGGCAACTTCCACGGCAGTCCTTGCAGGAAGGGCTTTCGTTTCGGCGTACCGCGTGAGATAATCTGTGGCTACGATGATCCAGCGGTTCCCCGACGTCGACGGCGGAAAAGGGCCAAGTAGGTCCATTCCGATCTGCTGGAAGGGTGCTGTTGGCGGAGGAATTGGCTGCAAGAGTCCGGCCGGCCTCGTCGGAGGTTTCTTGCGTCGCTGGCATTCATGGCATGATCGTGTGTATAGATGGACGGTTTTGGGGAGCTTGGGCCAGTAATACTTTTCACAAATACGGGCCATTGTCCGGCTGTAACCAAGGTGTCCGGACGTCGGGTCGTCGTGGCAGGCTTGAAAGATCTCCTCCCGAAGGTCGGTCGGGATTACCAGCAGCCACGGCGAGTTGTTGTTCCCGAAGTTCTCTTTGTAGAGTACACCTTGTCGAATGGCGAAGGTCGGCAGTACTCGTGAGAAGACACGTGGCACGGTACTCCCGCCCCCTTCCAGGTGATCTATTAGTGCGTGCAACTCAGGATCGTTTCGTTGACGTCGGGCCATGTCGTCGGTGTTCACTGCGCCCAGGAAACACTCGTCGTTATCGTCGTCGCTGCTGCCGAAAGGTGTTTCGACGGGAGCTCTGGATAGGCAGTCGGCGTCGCTGTGCTTGCGGCCTGACTTGTAGACCACGGTCATGTTGAACTCTTGTAGTCTTAGACTCCATCGAGCAAGCCGTCCTGACGGGTCCTTGAGGTTCGCAAGCCAGCAGAGCGAGTGGTGGTCTGTGACTACGCGGAACGGGCTCCCGTATAAGTACGGACGAAACTTCGTGATTGCCCAGACGACCGCAAGGCATTCTTTCTCAGTCGTGGAGTAATTTCTTTCCGCCTTGGACAATGTCCGACTTGCGTAGGCGATGACTCGCTCGGTGCCTTGTCGTCACTCATCATTTGCCTCCTCAGGTCCAGGAGATAATTTTCTGCGCCTTGATTTAACGTCACTGGGGGGGTCCATTCTCCCGTCCAGGATTTTCTAAGAATAGCCAGAGGACCATTAGGGACCCGACCATACATTAGCTCGAAAGGCGACACACCTGTCGTTTCGCTTGGTACTTCTCGGTATGCCCACAGCAGGCAGGGTACATACCTGTCCCATCCTCTCCCATGTTCAGCAATTACCTGTCTCAACATTCCCTTGAACGTTTGGTTCCATCGTTCTACCAAACCATTACTCTCTGGATGACCCGGTGTAGAAAACCTTTGAGAAACCCCAAGCCGAGCCATCAGTTCTCGTATTAATCCGGCTGTAAAGTTGCTACCTTGATCAGAAGAAATAACCTCTGGGGTACCCATTCGAGAAAAAACTTCCAGTAAGGCATCGCAGGTTGCTTTAGCCGTGAGAGATCGCATGCATATGACTTCCGGCCGCCGCGTACACACATCAACAATACAGACAGCGTATTTGTAGCCTTTAGATGAGGGTGGATCTATGGGCCCCACGCAATCCATTACTACCGTCTGGAAAGGAACCTGTGGTCTTGTTAGTGGTTGTATCGGTACTCGATCCTTTATCCTCTCTCTTGCTGTCAGTTGACAGCTTTCACAGGTCCTACAGTACTCCCGTATGTCCTCATCCATTCCCGGCCAATAAAACGAATTCTTTATTCTTTGTTTCGTATTTTGAAAGAGAAATGACCCCCTACCGGCAAGTCATGTGCTACCTGCAACACTTGTCTGTGCCTGTCTTTTGGCAGCACTACTTGCATGACTAACTGTTTATTCATTGACTCTTTGTGGAACAGTATGCCTTCAATCTCTGTGAAACCCTGACTACGCGCTTTAGCATATTTCTGCAACGTACGCAATGATTCATCTTCTCGTTGTTGTTTTCGAAAGAGTAGACGACTATCCTGCAATGTCTGCTCCACACTGCTATCCGTTTTGCCTGTGCTGTCGTCTGTTTCTACTGCTCCGCTTTCTTTGTACCCCTCGCTATCAATGCAGAAGGCCCCCGCACGCGGTGTTTCACCTTCGTCCACGTTAGATATTCCCTCCGTACTGCGTACCAGAGGTGGCTCTAAGAACATTTCCTCTCCTCGTTCCATGTTTGCACCCAAGTACTCTCCCTCAAGCTCTTCATACCACACTGCTTTAAGGTCCTCATAATCTGTTTGCGTTAACAGTACATTTAAGCCCGACGCAAGCTCATCTGTTAGAGCACAGAGTATCAGTTTCTGTTGCTGATTGCCAACTTCGCCTGTATCCGCCAAGCGGCATGGTATGTGAACCAACTCCGCCTCGATTTCTTGCCCAAAGGCACCTCTTAGTTTTATTTTGCCCTTTGGTTGATCTCGACTGTCAGGCAACAACGATTTTCGGACAACTGTAATATCCGCTCCAGAATCTAGTCTGACTGGCAGTCTTTCTCCACAAAGCTCTAGTTCTATCAATGTGGCTTCTTTTACGATTCCGCTGACATCTCCCTCTACCTTCTCAACCCTTGCCGCTACTTTTTTTTCTGACTCTGGGCATGATCTGGCAAGGTGGCCCAGCGATCCGCACACGAAGCACTTTCTGGGCGGGAATGGACCCCGTGCTGCGTTCCCTTCCAGTCTCTGTCGCTCGGCCGGTTTACTGAACCTTTTCCCACTGTCTCCCTTTAATATATTACTTTCATCATAGACTTGTGCCCATTTTGCTATACCAGTAGGCCGTAACCAGTCGTCTCCTTCGCGAAGAGTAACAAAAGCCTGAGCATCTTCGCTCAATATCTCTTTCAGCCTGTCCGCAATGAACAACTCTTTTAAGTCATCAAAGTTCTCAACCTTTCTGCTACGAACATAATAGTCAAGGTAGCCACGCACTCTTTCCACCAACTGTGTCCATGGCTCATTTTCCATTCTCTTCGCGTTTGTGAACAGCCTTCGGTATTCATTAGGGGACAGTTGCAAAAGTTCAAGCACCTTTGTTTTTACCTCCGGATACTGCAAGAATCCGAGAGTTTCGCCGTCCCTTGCTATGTGCCTAACTCTCTCCGGTAAATACGGGAGTAGTACCATTGTCTGTACATTTTTGGGAACCTTAAAGGCCTTCCACACACTCTCGACGGTATCAAACCATCCCGGCACCATTTCCTCTTCGCTCGGTATGCGACTAAAAACGTTCGCAAGCATCTTAGAGAACTGCATAATCTCTGTCGCTAGCTCTTTTGGTTGGTCACTCTGATCTTTTTCCGTTGCCGAGCTATGTTTCAGCCGTGCCATTTCCAACTCTAACTGTATTCGCTCTATTCTTTTCTCCTCAAGCCGTAGTTGCAGCTCGGCATGTTCTTTCATTCTCTCGTCCCCCAATGCCCCACCGGCAGCACCCTTCTCGTCGTCACTCATTTTCTGTTCTGTTTTAGCCTTCGCACGAGTTATCATCAGCCACACCCCCAATCACCACTCAATGCCTCTTACCTTCACAGACGCTCTCCAATCGGGCGGCAGGCTGCACCCCAGGCTTTCCGACACTTTCCTACCAGTTGCTCCGGCTGTAGTGGGTTCATCAGGTGTTACCCGCGAGTACTGTTCACTGTCCTAACAATATGTGACCTCGAGATGTCCCCTAAGCAGCCCTCTTCACTTCACCACTTGCGCGTTGCTCCTCTTCATGTCGTTGTCCCCGCCCCCCTTTCTTTTGATTTTGCAGTTCTTCCTTGTCTCCTGGCTGTCGCCGTTGCTCAGTCAGGCGGTGACGTTTCGTAGGCAGCCGCTCTGTTCACTTTGCAGTTCTTCCTTGTCTCCTGGCTGTCGCCGTTGCTCAGTCAGGCGGTGACGTTTCAGGCGGTGACGTTTCGTAGGCAGCCGCTCTGTTCACTTCCGGTGACGTCTTGACGAAAATCCCCCGCTTCCATTTTTTTTTCAGCGTAGGTACTTCGGTTGAAGTCTCCACTTTCACGGAGGCGCTTCGGTGACGTTTCGCCGAAAGATCCCCAGCTTCCACTTTTTGCAGCATGGGCGGTTTGGTTGCAGTTTCACGGGGTTGCTTGCCGAGTTTCCACTTTCTGCGGCGTTGCTCTGGTCACGTTCCTGACTTCCACTTCTGCTGCGTGAACACTTCAGTTGGCGTTTCCGCGGGTGTCCGTTTTGTCGACTGCGCCAGTGAAGACTATTGTCCAAATAGTTTCAGATGATTTATTCCGTCCCGTCGTGTCTTGTCGAGAGACAACCTTCCGTCACCACGCCCGGATCCAACCTACCAAAACAACCCCTTTTTCTTCGGCTTATTTATCAGCCTGTTCCATCCGCTATCAACATCACCCTCGTGACCACTTGAGCTCGCTTCTGATAACCACTGATAGCACACCTACCAGTCATGCACGCCTAAGCGTGGCATGACAACGCCCAGGGATGCAAGGGGGCTTTTGTGGGTGATGCACGTTGCTGCTGGCAGGCCCGGCAGAGCTTTACTTAAGTCTCGAGGTCTTTGTCGACCGATGGCCACCAGATAGAGCTGCGGGCTAGCTCTTTGCTGCGGACGATGCCCGGGTGACCCTCGTGCAGCTCCTCGATGACCAGATGACGCAGCTTTGGCGGCACCACAACACGCATGCCATACATCAGGCATCCCTGACGAACTGTTAGTTCATGTCGTCTATGGAAGAATGGCTTGAGATCGGCGTCGTCGATGTAGGATGGCCAACCTTTCCGTGTGAAATCGAGTACCAGCCGGAGAGTGGAATCACGGGCGGTGTGCCTTGAAATCTCTTGAATTGTCACTGGCATGGAATCCAACCTCAGTGTGTAGAAAACTTCCTCATCTGCTTGTTCCTCGGCCGTGGAAAAAGACCGGAAGCCGCGAAAAACAATCTGCGTCCATGTTGTTTGCAGACGTCTTGTAAAGCAGGTTGTACCTATAAGCGGAAAGGGTGACTGCCCAACGCTGTAGCCTGGCAGCACCAATGGCAGGTATGCCAGTTTTTGGACCAAAGCTGCGCTGCAGGGGAAGGTGGTCGGTGACCAAAGTGAAGCTGCGGCCGTAGAGGTAGAAGCGAAATTACTTCACACCAAACACCAGGGCCAGGGCTTCTTTCTCAATTTGGCTGTACTTTTCTTCAGCCGGAGTAAGGGTAGGAGAAGCGTACGCAATTGGTCTCACCGTGCCATCGGACATCACATGTGACAGAACTGCGCCGAGGCCGTAAGCCGACGCTTCGCATGCTAGCTGGAGCGGTGCGTTAGGGTCGTAGTAGACTAAGACTGGGGAAGTCGACAGGGCCGACTTGATCTTGTCAAAAGCTTCCCGGCACGCAGAGTCCCACGACCAGTTGACGTTCTGTCGAAGCAGCCTGTAGAAAGGATGCGCCAGCGTTGCAAGATGCGGCGTAAACTTGCCATAGTAGCTAATCAGTCCCAGCAAGGAACGTAGCTGTGATACGTTAGTCGGAGCTGGAGCTTTGAGCAAGGCTTCAATCTTCTCAGTTGTCGGCTGCACACCGTCTGCGCTGATGATGTGTCTGAGGTACTGGAGGCGGTCGCAAAGAAACACACATTTGCTGCGCTTGACGCGTACACCGCGTTCTGACAACTTTCGGAGCGCCGCTTCTAGGTTTGTGAAGTGTTCCGCGTCCGTAGTTCCAGTAATCAAAATGTCATAAAGATAGCACGTAACACCTGGCAAGTCTTTAAGCATGTTATCCATAACACGCTGGAAAATGGCGGGCGCCGACGCCACGTCGAACGGCAGGCGGTTAACGCTGAAAATGCCCTTGTGAGTGTTTAATGTTAGGAACTTCTTGGAGTCGTCCGCCATTTCGACCTGATGATAGGCCCTATCAAGGTCGATTTTCGAGAAGTAATGACCACCGGTGAGTGCCGCAAAAATCTCGTCCATTTGAGGCAGCGGGTATTGATCCGTGTCCAGAATGTGGTTCAGCGTTGTCTTGTAATCGCCGCAGAGGCGTATGAAACCGCCCTTCGTAATGACTGGGACTACTTGAGTGGCAAACTCGCTTGTAGCGAGAGGCGTAATGATTCCGAGCTTTTAAAGCTTTTCGAGCTCTTCTTCAACCGCGGAACGAAGTGCAAGAGGGACGTTTCGAGCCTTGAAAAATTTTGGGCTGTCATCTTTCAACACGAGGAAAGCCCTCTCACCTTGGATCTTCGCCAGTTCATTGTTGAAGATGGGCTTGTAGTTTTGAAGAAGACGTTCCAAATCCCCCGATGCATTCGGCTTAGCAGCGCTAGAGCCATGGTCCTTGAGCTGGTGCAAGCCGCAAATGGCTGCCCACTTCAGGTTGAGGTGCTCGAGCCACTCACGTCCTAGCAGAGGAGGCCCACGCTGATCCAGAACATACAGAGGCAGGAGCCGTCGCTGGTTGTTGTGCGTCACGTGCACGTGAATGACGCCACACGGCTTGACGACTTCGCCAGTGTAAGTCCGCAGTCGAAGTTCCGTCGGCTGCATTAAAGACGAAGCAAACAACTGCTGGTACTGTTTGCGTGAAACCACGGAAACAGTCGCATCCGTGTCGAGTTCCATGCGTAGCGGCACCCCATCTACCGAAACGTCGACTAGTATTGGCGGCCGTGCCGCCGAATTTATGCTGAGCAAATCGCCGCCTACGTCTTGCGTCAGCGCGTGCATCTCCGTTTTCTTCCCGCGACCTTGCTTTTTCTTTTTCTTACTGCGACAGACTCGCTGCAGGTGGCCTCTTTTCCTGCAGCTAACACACGTAGCGGCAACGTGCGGGCATGAGTTGGCGAAATGCTTTGGCGAACCGCAGCGATAACATTCGGCAGTAGATTGCGCTTGCGGCGAGGCATCTGCTCGCACTTTGTTAACGTCACCGCTCGAACGGTTGCTCACTTGATTCGCATCGAGCGCATGGGCGTCCCGGGTGCTCCGAGTAGCCGCTTCTAGGGCTAGCGCTCGCTCCACCGCTTTTTGAAAAGTAAGCGTCTTGTCTTCCGCGAACAAGTACCGTTGAATGTCGGTGCGGGACAGACCACATACAAAACGGTCGCGCAGGGACTCGTCCAAGAAATTGCCGAACCCGCAGGACTGTGATAGCCTTCGAAGCTCCGCCACAAAATCCGAAATGGATTCATTTTCGCGCTGCGAACGGCGGTGAAATTTGGCACGTTCCCCAATGATTGACACGCTTGGAATGAGATCCTCCCTCAATGCAGCTGCTAGTTCCTCAAAAGTCCTTGTTGACGGAACTTGCGGGGCCGTTAGTGCCTTTAGCAATCTATATGTTTTCGGTTTAATGACACTAAGAAACGCATGCACTCTGTCGGTTTCTGCTATCTTGTTCACGGCAAAATACGACAAAAGCCGTTCTTCGTAGGATGGCCAATCACCTAAAGATTCATCAAACGCTTCCACTTTCCCGATACGAGCCATGGTGATTCCATCGGCGAGACTTGCTTCCAGGAGCAGAAGAAAAGTGCCCAGTCACTCGCCGCCAGTTGCTGTGTGCATGCGGTGCTCGGAAGAAGACAAGTTCTCGTCTGTCGGGAGCGATCTTTATTTTGCGACTGACGAAGAGCTTCTTCGCGGCGTGGCAGCTCGCTGCGCCTCTTATCAGGAGCGCTGATAGCAGAGTCCGGAAACGGAAACACGACAATAGTTTTTTTACAATGTCACGTGCACCATTTTTATAAAGAGGTCTGACAATTGCGCTCTTGAAATTTTGGGGGAAACCCCGGTGTCAATAATTCCGTTTAGTATGTGGAGAAGAACACGTTTTAAGACATTAAAAATGCGAAGCAAGTCGCTGAGTTTAATATTATCTATTCCAGAAGACTTATGAGGACGAAAACTAAACAACAACATATAAAGATCTTGTTCGGTCATGTTTGAGAGAAAGGCAGAATTTGGGCAGGGTTTTTCTAGATTTACTGCCGAAACATTTACATCGTGAGATATGCCTGAGACTGAAGAAAAAAAACTATTGAAATTATCCGCCACAGAAAGCATATTGGAATTAAAGTTTTTTTTCAATTACTTCATCGATATAGTTCGGCTTATTCCGCCTTTTACTTCATTCACAAGAGACCAGGTTTTTTGCAATATTAGAACGTGCGTCGAGGAACTCACGTTGGTAGTGTTTCCGTTTTGCATGGCGTATGAGAGCGGTTACTCGATTCTCAGGCTTACGTATTGAGCATTTTGTGATCGGCGATAACGCGCCCATAAAATATCTTTAAGTTTAATTTCAGATATAATATCTTCTGTCTTCGTTTTTTTTTTATCTTAATGACATTTATACTCTTCTTCGTAAAATCTGCAAATGCATCAACTAACTTCCTGTAGGCAGTCTGACAATTCGTGATGGCTACTAACTGTTCCCTATCATATGAGGCAATTAGCTTGTCAAAAACGTGACTGTCGACAATAGGAATCTGGTTTGAAGGCTTCTTGTTTTTTCCCGATACAATACCACAGTCTATTTGGCATGCCACAAAATAATGATCAGCTAGCTTTTGTGAGATGACTGTGGATTTCACAGGCGCCCCTGAAGTCCTGATGTCAATATGATCGAGGCAAGAAAAAACAAGTCTTCCGCTTGTGAACTTTTCTCTCGTAGGTCCGTTAATAATAGGAGAAATACCGTGGTTAGAATGAAGCGTAAGGTAGTCACAGACGTTCGATCTCGTGGATTTTAGAATGTCAATATTGAAATCGCCCACAAGGCAAATGATCTCACTCTGGCCGATTTTAGCGATGTTTGCATCAAGCTCATCTAGGAATTGTTTTAAACATTGCTTGATGGAGGTCTATAAAACGCCAGAAACAATGTTGAAATTTGGCTATTGCACATTTTTATGGATAAGTACTCAGCGTGATTGAGCAAAAACTTCAACTCAGCACAAGACCACCTCTCATTAACGTAGATGGCTATGCCACCTCCGCGAGACGAGTCACGTGTACTAAAAAAGACCGATATCCACACAAAGAAAATAGTTCCTTGGATGTATCATGTATGTTTATCTCAGTTAGAACAAAAACCTCTACGATCTGTTTAATGTTACGAATAACAACTTTGAACTCGTCCCAGTATTTCTTAATGCTCCTAATATTTACATGTACTATCGTTACTGCTCTATTTACGAGTGAAAAAAAGTGCTTAGCGAAGAAAGATCAGTAAATTGTCGAGAATCGTTCATATAGGAACAGCAAGGAGGTTAGCGATTAAACAATTTTCTCGAGGTCTCCAGCCTTAGAGACACGCACAGGAATGAAACCTTCAGCTTTTTTGCGAATATAGTACCATTTTTAACCCACACAAAGGTATATCCTTTTCTTTGCCCTTTGTTCTCGCTTGCCAGAAAAGTTCTTTGATTGCCTTAGTGAGGTTTTCATTAAAATATAATTTTTGCGGGTATTCTACATAAGAAAGCGAGCGGAGTTTTTTACCGGCACTCATCCATTTTTGTCTGATATCAGTAGAGGCGAATTGAACTAAGATAGGAGTGGTTGAGTCAGGCTTGGCCCGGAGGCGGCGGACATCAAGTATCTCGCTAGCGTGACAATTCTGCAAGTCTAGTTTGGCTGAGAGGTCCTTTAAAATGACACCCTAATCCTCGTTCGAAGCACAGCGAATTCCAGAAATTTCCATATTAGATTGGCGATTATCCTGTTCTTTTTCATTTATGCCGGACTGCAGTCGCTGTATCACCAGTGCTTGCTCAGATACTGTTGACTGCAGAGAGCTAACTTCCGACCTCAGTAACTTAACTTCACTTTCATTAGAGCTGACACGTGCAAGAATAGTGTCGTATTGTTGGGATACGAACGTTATTGAAGTCTGAACAGCTCCTACAGTCTCTTTTAGGGCCTCAACTGTAGGTCTCATTGATAACAGGACTTCAACGTTTGATGGAAGATCACTAAGCCTGTCAACACTGTCTTTCAGATTATGCAGAAGATCAAGCTTCTTCTTGACGGCAGCAAGTTGAACCGATATCGTGTTGTCATCATCCTGAGATACCGACTCTGACTCTGTATCATTGAAACTCGAGTGAGTTTTAGATTTTCTGCATGGGCCACATACCCAGATTTTGCGTTTTGTTTTGCCCATCGTCCTAAATGTACTCTCCGCAATGTGAGAACACCGTTGGCCAAGATGGTACTGGCTGAGGCACTCGGAGCATTTCATGAGTCTCTCATCGGTAGGAAGGGGATCAAGACAGGCACAGCAACTAAGAGACATTTTAACTAAAAGACGACACAAAATAAGATATAAAAATTGAACACCACACTCAGCAGTTCGCGGTCAACTTAGACTACAGTACACAAACGTATCAGACGCTCACCTGCCGCAAAACAGTTTGTGTGCCAAGGGTAGTGGGAAATATGAACCGCTGACTGAAGCACAACAGTTCAATGAAGCTGTCTATGAGGCACGAAATTCAGGGTGCGGGATGTCGCTGCTCCCCTATGCGGTTTCTGCCACCATCAAGCCAGTATGTCTTGAATACAGCTCTTCACGGCGATGCCGGCGGATGTAAAACCAGCACAACCTTCTTGCCTTTCCTGTACAGGACGACAACGCTGAACCCACAGCGAGTGAGGATGATCGCTCATAGGCTAAGATGCCGAGTTTAAGCACCGATGACATGGATATGCTGTGGAGTAGGACCAATGTACAGGACCGCAGCCATCTTGAGCGATGAAGCAGAAGGCCGAAGTCAAAGTGATGATTTGGCTAGAATCCACAGTAGTTAAAGACTTCTTCACGTTGGATCCTAACCCGCAACACACCTTGATGTAATACCTGTGGGAGTGGGGGTGCCAAGCCTTCTGCATACCAGAATTTAGTCGAAATATTCCGAAACAATTGAAAAAGAACGTCTGTTTCAAGACACTTCTTCTTCATCATCATAATAATAATATTAATAATAATAATAATAATAATAAAAATAATAAATTTATTTACGCAGGATGTATTCATGACGGCACTAGGCAGGTTCGTCGAAGCCAGCAGGTGCTTGTAGGACTGAACCTAAGTAGCAGTGGTAAATAAGAGAGTTTCGGAAAGTAATAAAATAAAAAAAAATAATAATCATAATAATTTTTTTATTGCAAATATACAACATCAAAAAAACAAGAAAGCAAGTCTGCCAAAAGCCGAAAGCGGATTGTAGGACTAGACTCGACGTCGACGTAGAGGAAAAACAGTTAATATAAACATAGCATAGGACGAAATTAAAAACAAGTTTCAAAAATTGCAGACAATCCTGCAAGAAGAAAATAACACGCAAAAAATACCATATACCACCAAGCAAAATTGTTCTGGAAAATCAACAAACAACATAGGCAGAAAATATAATGCAAAACATCGCACAAAAAAGATACTACCTACTAACATGTCATAAAGACACAAACCAGAAAATATATTACATGAATCATTCATTATTACGTGCAGTAAGTCAACTAAGACACATAGGGAAATGAAAACACACACACACACACACACACACGCACACACACACACACACACACACACGCACACACACACACACGCACACACACACACACACACACACACGCACGCACGCACGCACGCACGCGCGCACGCACGCACACGCGCACGCGCACGCGCACACGCACACGCACACGCACACGCACACACACACACACACACACACACACACCATGTATGTACTAACATATCTGGAAAGAGCAGCGAATTGAAATATTAAAGACCGAGTTATGCAGGCCTTAGCAGATCGTTCTTAGTAGTTTTTTAAGCTTACGTTTTGAATCTAATTAAAAAAAGGTATTGGTGAGGGCGCTAAAAAGTTCAGGGACATAAAACGACCGCAGTCGTTGTCCATATTTCGTATAAACACGTGGGATAGTGAAACGTTCACCATCTCTTAGCGAGCGATGTACAACTCTAGGTATATTAAAAAGGCATGACCAAATATGTTTACTAATTACAGATCTTTGGAAAAGAGCCGAAAAACGCGGAACACATAAATATTCAAACAAATCCTCACTTGCGATATTTATAGATGTCTAGGCTACGCCTTTTAAACTGCTTTTTAAGATGCTATCAATTTTATCTTGCCAGAGCATAGAACACTTTGCGTAGACAGTAATAACATATCTCAACAGACCATTCGCGATCATTTCTCTTTAAGAAAGAGGAAGAAACATTTTGGTAGAGTATATTATACATGATACACTACCTATCTTTTTAGCAACGTAACTAAGGTGAGAGTTCCAGGACATATCACTGTCAAGATAAATTCCTAAATACTTATTTGAATGAACATATTCGAGGGAATTACAGCTGCAGCTCGTACAGTTTGACGAGTGTAGCACAAAAGGAACTTGTGAACTCATACGTTTTAAAGGACTATTGAAACACATCAGTTTCGTTTTATGAACGTTATTTTAATAAGATTGGCATCAAACCAGTTCATCACCTTGGTAGCTTTAGCTTGTAATAGGTTAATAGCACTTTCACAATTTATATGGATTGACATTAGTAGTGTATCAATTACATATTGAAATATTTGACATCCTGAGACAGATTTCGAGAGGTCATTTACGTACAAATTAAACAAAAGCGGCGATAAATTTGAACCCTGATCATACTCCCGCTTTCAAGGACACTTTGGCGCTACATGTATTACAAACTGAAACGTGCTGCGGCCGGTTTGCTAAAAAATTTTGAAGTTGAAAAAAGGCCCTCTGAAACCGTAGTTAAAAAGTTTTTTCAGGAGGATTTTATGATTGACGGAGTCAAATGCCTTACCAACGTCTAAAAACAAAGTGCAAGCTTATTTGTTTTTTCAAACGAGCTATGTAATCAATCTACGAGGTCTTCCAGTAGAGATTCGCTGCCACGTCCCGCAATAAAACCGTACTGCGACGTAGCTAATAAATTAAATTTATCAAAAAACATTGTCATAGTTTATGTAAAAATAATAAATAATAATAAGAGGAAGGATAATAATATTAATAATAATAATCTTAATAAACTTTATTTTTCCATCAACTGATGAAAAGGGAACCGGAACGAAAAAAGTCTACATCTTGACGGGCCCCCGGCCCCTTACAGTGGCGAAAGAAAGCAACCCAAAATAAACAGACAAAACAAGATAATCTTTGCCGCAACATACACTGGCATCCCTAGCAAAAATAACGGTTTGAAATCAGTCCGGAAAGTGAAATCCGGACTAAAATCAAACCGAAGTCAAACCGGAGAGGCGGCTTCCGGTTTGCACAAACCGTGAATTTTCGAATCCGATTCAAAGTCAAATTGGAGTAATCCCGGACAGGCAAATTCCGGTTTGCTGAAACCGTGACTTTCCTAATCCGGTTGAAAGTCAAATTGGAGGAATTCCGCACAGACGAATTCCGGGTGGCACAAACCGTGATTTTCCTAATCTGCTTCAAAGTCAAATTGGAGGAATTCGAGACAGGCCAAATCCGGTTCACACAAACCGTGATTTTCGTAATTGGTTAAAAGTCATAGTGAAGGAAATCTGGACACACTAACATAGGTTTGCACAAACCGTGATTTTTGGATTCCGGTTAAAGGTACAATTGAAGGAATTCCAGACACACAATAAGCGGTTCGAACAAACCATTCCTTGCCAAATTTGGTTAAAAGGCAAATTGGACGAAGTCTAGACTGAAAATATCCGCTTTGCACAAACCATACTTTGCCATATCTCGTTCAAAAGAAAATCGGATCAGCCATCTGCTGCCGAAGACTTTTATGCGTACAGTTGAAATATCAAGTTGCAAACAATCCATCCCTATCCCGTACGGGCTGCATCGATTAGAGCTCAAAGCGCAGAAGACAACGAGCTGATACGCGGCGCCAAATAGGCAACATCACGGCAATTTTTGCACAGGTCATCGCCATCCAATTCCATCTAGCTTTTTTAATGCACTCTGCAATACTTGTTCATTATTATGCTCAAACTGTGTTTTGTTGTTTTTAATTATTTTTTAAAATATATTCTTGATAATTGTCAAATAACCTTTTTTATATCATTTTCACCACATAAAACAAGCAAGAACAAAAACTAACTCGATGCCACAGCTATATGTACTCACAATCGGAAAGTGTCATTTCAGTATCTTTGATAGCTTTCCTGGGGTCTCCTTGTGAAAGGCCCCTGAAAAAAATTTAAACAGTCTGGTTGGAACCAACGTGTTGAAATATTAATTTTACGTGAAAAAAAAATTTTTAGAGCAATATTCACGGCGAGAGATTTATTTGAAATTTTGCACGCAAATTCCTGGTCATTCAGCTCAGCTTCTCATTGGTCGATGGTCATTCAAATCAGCTTCACATTGGCCAATAGAATGAGTGACAGCTTAGATGTTGGTTATAAATTCTTCGTGATCTTTTGAGATCGCCTTTTGTATAACAGTTTTTTAGGTTTAAGAAGCAATCCATCAACTGAACGTCGTAACTGTTTACAAACGCTTTACAAAATCATAACTTCCGTTCGGATAAAACAACACACAAAAGCTACGCCATTTTTTTTTTCTCATGGTCGCCGTCTCGCAACGCGTCTCGCGTCCTCGGGTGGTTTTACAGTTTTATCGCGTTTATATGTGAAGACCTCCTGGCGAGGGCTTGTTGCTTGTGTTAGTTAGATGATGGCCGATTCCCACGACGGACTGATCCGCGGACGAATTGATCACGTGACGACATGTCCGCGGTTCGTCTGTCTCCCAAGCGCATCTACACGAGGGAGACGAGCAGACGCCAGCGAGGACGGACCGAACCTGGTCGACACCCCACTGTGCCGCGAAACTTCAACATTGCACCGTGGCACCGTTGCCGAAGAGAGAAATCGGCGTTCGCTACCGCAATAATGAATGGTACGCCGCTGTTACGTACAGATTGAGACAAAACACCCTGATAGGCTTCGCGTGAAGCGCCACTAGCTTTACTAACCCAAAGCAGGAGAGTGACACAGGCATGGCCCTGCTCGAGAAGGGTTCCGCGTAGGAGCGACGATGTTCTGGGCTCGCGAAGGGGCGTTTGGAGATTCCTTTACGCACTCCGCATTCGTGCACAGCACTCAAGTTCACCGCAGCCACAAGAGAGGTCTTGCTCGGTGAAATCCTGATTGGTCGTGCAAGAATTATCGCGGCGTGCTAGACGAGTTTTGACGGAAGCTTCTTGACGCGGACCCGGAGGAGTACCGGAGCCTGCGTCGCGTCAGCCAGACAAAGTTTTTTCAGTTCCTTTCAGACGTGGAACGAAGAAAGACCCGACAAAATGAACCAGCGAAAGCACAAAACACAACGATGTGCCACTTTTGTTTTCATCGCCCAGAAACAAAAACGAAAAACAAGAAAACAATGTATCGTTGCCAGACTAAACGCTTTTCAAGTCAATATTCCGCCAAAAATCCGCGAGTGAAAAAGGCGCTTGACTTTATCAGCCCGCAGGTCCGCGGAGGAGGCGCAGATCGCAGGAATCGGTGGCGGGCCGGTCACGTGGTACACGGTCTGCGGACGAAAATCGCGATTGGGTCCGTCGTGTACGACGCGGTACGACGTGCGACCGGCAGACACAGGTAGTAGCAATGGCTCTCGTATGGGGCGCAGCCAAGCCAGCCAAGAAGCCAAGCCGTCCACTACGAAGAGGCTGGAATTACCTCTCCTCCACGTGCCCGAAATGCCGAGAGAGAAAACAAGTGGAAAGGAGGTGACTACTGACTAAATTGCGTCTGGTGCAGTCAATATTGCTCTAAAAAAATTCTCTTTCGCATAAAATTCATTTTTTGACATGCGTGTCCCAACCAGACTGTTTTGAAAATACTTCTTTTTTTTCCTTTCAGGGGCCCTTTAATGCCTTCATGCTCAATATTTCATTATGGTGCACATGCAGGCAATTTCAAGGGCTTTCATCAATATAGGTATGCAGTGTGAGTGTCCTCGCCAATACACTTGCTGTAGTAGAGTCAATACTAGTCGTGCGTTTTGTAGCAATATAAAATTCTCTTACAAATTATACTACACGGCCTTTTTGTTAAACACCTTGCACCAAATTATGCTCTTAACACAAAAACAAAAAGTTGCTGGCCGGCATCGCTATTTTGCTGTATCTGATGGCCAGTATTTACATGGAAGTTCAGTGCCGGGCCGGTATCGGCGCTTTGCTGCTCAGGCTGGCGAGGCCCGTCATGGAAGTTGCGTTTGCTGACCGGCATCATTTCATTTTTTGCCTCATTCACTCTGCAGTCAAGTCATTGAAGTTCTGACGAACTGCGGCAATTCATGAATAGCGAGTGTAAATGTTTCCGTTGATCAATCCTTCGAAAATGACTGCCGACACTGCCGCATTTGATCCCAGCATGGCAAGGCTGACGTGTTTTATCGAGAAAACGCGAAAAAAAACAGTGCGGTGAAGAAAATTTGCAGTCCAGGATTTGAGAATCTGACCACATACGCCACGAAAAATAATTTTTAAAACGCCAAAGAATACTTCTTTCAGGAAGCTAGTTTATTCCGGTGGTATACGCACAACTTTGGCTCTGATAAAAAATAAAAATGATATAGCGAAACCTGAAAATAAAAAAAACAACAAAACACGTGGTATGATTGAGCATGCGCCTTGAGTTACAAAAACAATAATAAACATTACTTTCCAGAAACTAGAAAAGTAAGAGATCTGTTTATTGCTTATGATGCTACGAGAGTGTGAAATTGAGTGTGAAAATGTGCCATTTGATGAAGGAATCGATTCTTTTCTGTGGTAGTTACGATCATATAACAGAAATATTTCGAATGTTCATATAGTCAAACAATATCTGCCTCTTTGAAAGCTTATGTTATACCACATACCCTACCAGAGGAACGCGAACATAAAAACTTTTTTAACGCAAAAAAGCGAGAAGCAGCAATGCGTTGTGGATGATCACACTGCCCTTGACGCTACGAAAAATAAATATTACAACGCTGAACGATACCATTTTGGAAAGCTACTTTAATTATCCCCGCTGTACTTGGATCTCTGGAATAAAAACGTGTATAGGCCTAATAAAAAAGTAAAACTGACGCGGCATGCGGGGGATAGCACTGATCTGCCAGATTAAAAATTAAATACAACTTTCCGGAAGTCAGAAAATTAAGAAATGTGCTTAATACGTAGTCTATGAGCTCAGCTAAATTACTGCCTTAAAATGGCGGTATTTTTGTTTCAATAGTAAGTGAAAATGACCGCTTTCAGAAAAACGTCGGCTGCATCACTGTGTAAGTTTACCACTTACACATTTTTCCATTTTGCTCGCCATATGCTCATTAATATTATTACATTGTTTTCTTCATTGACAGGACTTGCGCTGTTTGCCTACTACACTGACACACATATTAGCACGGATGGGGTAAATTATCCCGTCAAAACAATAGGGCCGCGGTTTGTGCATTGCAACAATTAAAACTTGGGCTCGCACTTCTTATTTTCACCTTCTGCGTGGTTGTTACCCCAAAGCACGGTGCCGACGACCGCAAAAACTAGAAAATATTTAGAATAATAAAAAATAATTAAGAAAGGTGAGAAAATATTTAAAATATTAAAAACTAATTAAAAAAAGTGAAAAAGTACTTAAAATAATAAAAACTAAAAAAAAGTAGAACATTTGCGCCCACTGTGATTCGAACCCACAACCACAGGCTCAGTAGAACAGCACTTTAACCCACCAGGTACATGCCCCTTTTTTTTTTATTGCCGGTTTGGACGTCTACGATACAAAAGGATCACACTGTTAAATTCACTTCATGAAGATCACTTATGCGTGGTCGTAAAATTTAAACTGCTTTCAAGGTCTTAAGTACGTCTAGAATTGACACCCAATCAGGCGCACAAACTAAAGTGGCGTATACAGATTTAAGTCTGCAAATAGATTCTATGAAATACATGCGTACGGGTCGGGCATCAACGTCGGCATGCCTCACTGCCATTCTACTTCTCCATATGGCATGCAGGCCCAGGAGCATAAGAAGATCGAGAGGGATTTCAACTTGTTTCTCCACAGAAAGAAACCTAATGCCGTATGGGGTTAAAGGCAAGTCTTTTTAAATATTTCGCTGGAGGACGTCCCAGAAAAGAAAAGCGTCCCAGCAGTCGAGAAAAACGTGTTCAATAGTTTCAGGCTTTTTGCACAAAAAACAATCAACGCACCAGGGTACGTAAATTTTTTTCCCCAAGCCAAGTTTTGACAGGTGAGTGTATTAGCGTGTAACTGGAAAACAAATGTTTTAATAGAAGGGGCAATGGTCATCGTTTTAACTCTAGATAACACATCACGCTCTTGGCCTGCATGAAACTTGGAACGATACAACGGTTCAGGAAAAACACTTTCAATAAAGTCCCGTGTTAAGCGCTTGCGTGTCACCGTCGACAAGTATTGAAGAGAAAAATGCGCAGACAAAACACGACACGCTTCAAGCACTTCTCGAAGAAAACTGCTGAGTTTCCTCTGCTCGGGTCTACATGAAGAAACAACAAAGAAAGGGATTTCATCAGCAAGTGTCATTTGAATTACCGTCCGAAGAAAGGGGTTAATTTGTTCTCTAAGAAACATAAAACAGGATTCAGTCTGCCTAATGAACACATGAAATAACGATAGCCCTACATTACTAACGCGACGAAACAAATTGTCGCGACGCATTCTCTCCCATCCCGATCTCCAGATGAAAACGGCAAAAACGCGATGTAATTTCTGAATATTCACTTTAGCACACGCCAGCACTTGAAGCACATACCAAAATGTAGCGATTAGAAAAATATTACAAACGGTAGCTCGCGTAAAAATGGACACGTCCCATCCTTCCCATTTGCAAGCTGCCTCGCGCGTTTTCAGCACTACTGATGTCCAGTATATGTTCGGTATCTTATAATGTTGTAGAGGAACGCCCAAATACGTTGGAGGTGTCGAAGTAAAATTTGTTTTCAAAAACGTCGGGCTTTGTGGCCCATGTTCCATGCCACAAGCCGCTGCACTTTTGCCAATTGATAGCTGAACCCGTAAGCTCGCAGTAGGCCTTCACTTCACTGACTGCCGCTGTGATGCTATCTTCATCTTTACAAAAGGCTACATGCCCTGTCGATATTCGCTCACTTTCTAGAAGGTTGCACGTTTGCTGAATTCGTCTCGAATCGTTGTACTTTTAGTTTCGTATTTAATAGTTTGCTTCGTATCCAGGACTTATTTATAATACTGTAGCAATATTGACGTGCGCAATAATTTATTATTACTGGATATTTTATTAGCTTTATAAGGCGGCTTGTTGATCGTTTTATTTCAAACGTGTTGAAGATACGAATACAATATCATCGAATCGACGGCCTATGTTTCGCCGGAAATTGTTTCTGGAAACCCGAAATACAGATTGCAGACAAAGGAATAATTTCTGAAAACCTAAATTCCAGATAGAATCCAGATAGATTTCCGGTTCCATAATCCGGATAGCGAAAAGTTATACCGAATTTTTTCGGTAGGGAAGTCAACTAGCTCTACAGATACCGCTCAGCACACCACTGCTAGGTTGAATCAGATAAGTGTCGCACTTGCCGAGCTTGAAGTACAGTCGTGATCTATACGAAGGTGAATAAGCAATCGTCGACTGCCCAGTACTGGGAGCATCATGGAGCAGCTGACTTGCTCTCCTTTTCAAATGCCTTGCCAAACAAGTGTGGTAAGTCGTCGGATAAGGAGAGAACGTCACCACGGACAGCACTGAGCAGTTGATACTCACCTGTTGACCTTCATATAGATCAAGTCTCTACCTGGCCGAAGTAGCCAGAGTGTGCGCAGCACAAACGGCTGTATTGAAATCTCTAGAAGATGAAAGTTCAGAACAGGCTTGGTAAGGTTTCACATTGCAAGTATGCCCATGCAAACTTCACTTTCTAAAACATAAAAATGCATTTCAAATTGTCACCAGCGCCGGATTGCTCATCTTGCGGCCGCGGCTGCGGCTGCGGCCAAGAGGGATATTTCTGCCACGTGACCAGCTCCTTGGGGACAACGAAGTACCTAGCGTCCCTGCCTAATGGTGGAGAAATCCGTATCGCTTCAAGCACAAAAGCCTAATTTCGCTCGCAGAAACTGACTGCAGGAATTTTCAACTGGAGTCCAATAGACCGCCCCTTTATACTGTAGGAGCGGCAGGTAAAGTTCCGGCCAGGGAGGGTAAATGTGAGCCAAAATAAAGAAAAAAACCACGGAAGATAAAAGTGGTTGCAGTATGTTTATATACCTCCACCAGCGCCGGCGTCTCCCGCCTTCTGTTGTGGTCGAGGGGTTAGAGCGTCGGTACTTATCGTGGCGTGAAAGTCCCGGGTTCAAATCACGCCAGAAACTCTCTCTTTTTTTGTATTTGACTACACTCCCACTAAGAATGTAGACAAGGCCCTATGAGCTCTATAAAATTATTGGGCGGGTAGTTTTGACTCACCAGTTCGTTGTTCATGACCTCGGAAGAGCGCATACATGTCTCTGGCTTTCTTTACCTATTTCCGCCACGCCTCCTGCATCTGCTGCACACTCCGCGGAAAGTTGACAATATCTTCCCATGCCCGTCTCTTCGTTCGCCAGGTAACTGTGCTGCTGAATTTCTCTAGAATTTGTTGTCTCCGTTTTCCAACTGCTCTAATTAATTCCATTTGTTGATCCAAAGTAATTTTAGGTGCTTGCGTTAGAGAGATGGTTTGCGATGTCGAACCCTGATTCATTCTTGAATTCGGTTGCGATCGTCTGCGATTTTAACTAAAATTCAACAAGTAATGTGTTAAATATTACAAAACAATTGCCACAGCAAAATGTAAAGAGTAAAAATATACCTTTTATCACATTCCATGCAAGTAAAAGTATGATCTCTTTTATTTCGGTTTTACTACTCTCTCAGACGTTTGACTTACTGCCTTGCCTGTAGGATTTCGCTCTATCAATACATCCAGAGCTGCTGGTCTTTTTTTTTCTTTTTGCTTATTTTGTGGAAGTTTTTTTTTTAATTGTCACAACTGCAGTTTTTATTAGTACTAAATAGGCGTTTACTGTTATTGAAAAAAGTCATAGCAAGATCGTTGTATATTTAAAAACACAGAAAATTGTAGTTGCTGGGGAAAGGATGCTTGTTTCGGCTCCGTTGGTGTAAAAGCCATGTCGATGTTGTTACCTTGGTTTCCTTTTAATGAACATTATGAAACGATTGGATTAGCGCGTTAACTTGCCTTGACTTTTTTTTTTCTTTCCGGTGTTTCAATTGAACAAGCGGGACTAACAGTAAAAACAGTGTAAGGCGTAGTGGTGCAAGTGGATGATTCGTAAAAAGGATCACAATTAAAAAGTGAGACACGCTCAAAATTACGCAAAAAAAAGTTCCTTGCGTGATTTGAACCCGGAACTTTCCCGCCGCGACGACAAGTACCGACGCTCTAACCTCTCGACCATAACAAAACGCGCGAGCCGCCGGCGCTGGCGCAGGTATATAAATGTACTGCAACCGCTTTTATCTTGCGTGGTTTTTTGTTATTTTGGCTCATATTTACCCTCCCTGGCCGGAACTTTACCTGCCGCTCCTACAGTATAAAGGGGCGGTCAATTGGACTCCAGTTGAAAGTTCCTGCAGTCAGTTTCTGCGAGCAAAATTAAGCTTTTGTGCTTGAAGCGATACGGATTTCTCCACTATTAGGCAGGGACGCTAGGTACTTCATTGTCCCCAAGGAGCTGGTCACGTGACAGAAAAATCCCTCTTGGCCGCAGCCGCAAGATGAGCAAACCGGGTGTCACAGGTTCGGATGTTACAGATCACATTTAAACAAACCAATTTGGAATTTGACTTCGACCGGTGTCCAGGTGTTAGGACCACACCTTGGCGATAGACTTCCTGAGAGGCGGAAGGAATTGAGAGCAAAGCATGCCGACGTTGCGAACAGTATTTTATGCCAAATAATTCAAAAGTACGGGAAAGGCGCACCGGACGTACACACGGTCGAAAGAAGAAAAAAAAAAAAAAATCAAAAGTCAAATCGAGGTTGCCATACAGTTTTGGAGGGGGAGAGCCGAGTCAGGGTTCCAAGATGCCGGTGGGCGTCCGGTTCGTTGCGCCGACAGTCTGGGTCGAGAAATCGTGTTGGCTTGGGTGTTGTAGAGACGCACAGCACTCACTCACAAGCACTCACACACCCTCCGTCGAATACTTCTCGGTGGTCGACCAACCATACCGCCGCGGACCTGCTCAGCGCCGAACATTACACACCGACGCCGCCTTGCTCCGGCGTTCCAACCTTCCACTACCCGCGCGCGCCCGGGATCCCGTCTCCCCCGGGGCACGCGCCGGGGCACGCGCCGGGGCACGCGCTCCTGTCCTCGGCGCTCGCGCACCCGACTCGCAAACACGGAAACGGACAACACCATAGGCACCCTAACCATAACCATTGAAGGACAAAAATAGTTATTGAATTCTGTGACACTACCCCTTATTTCAAAAATATTCACGCAGGAATATTTAAAAAAAAACATCACAAAATTCAATGCGCACTATCTCTTCACGTTTTATCACTGCTATTCCTCAAGACGTCCTGGAACGATTCAATCAGTAACAGCAATTCACCCAACCATTCAATATATATTCATAGTCCCATCTGCATTGCTTACGGCAGGTTAACAGGTTCTTACTGTACCTTATTCGCTTTCTAGTGCAATTCTACAATTGACTGAGGTAGTCTGCCCCAGCATTTTCGTTGCCCTTAATGTGGCGTACGCAGAAATCGTACTCCTGGAGCTGAAGGCTCCAACGCATCACGCGAGCGTTAGAATGTCGGGTACGGTTAATATACATTAGAGGCTGGTGATCCGTTTCCAGCACGAAGGGTCTCTCATATAGGTAGGTATGGAATTTCCGTATTCCCCAGATTAACGCTAGCCCTTCCTTCTCAACGGTTGCGTAAGCTAGTTCCCTCTGCAGGAGTTTCCGGCTCGCGTACACGATCGGATGTAGGACCCCACTGTGCTCCTGGAGCAGGACGGCCCCAACGCTGTGATCTGAAGCATCCGTTTTGAGCACGAAGGGCTTTTGGAGGTCCGGCAGTCTAAGGATCGGCGTACTTGTCAGCCGGCGCTTCAGCTCGCGGAAAGCGTCCTCGTGTTCTTGCTTCCAGTCTACTCGGTTGCTGCCCCCCTTCCGAGTGAGGCTGGTCAAGGGAGCCGACACCTCATCATAATTGGCAATAAACTCCCGTTAATACCCCGCTAGCCCTAGGAAGGAGCGCACCTGCCGCTTCGTCCCAGGACGTTGGGCCGCTTGGATCTTCTCGGCGTGTCCAACGACTGGCGTCAGTTCGCCCTTACCGACCCGGTGTCCCAGGAAAGTTATCTTCTCTCTTCCGATTTCACACTTCGGGGGTCTGATTGTTAACCCCGCTGCCTTGATTCGCTGCAAGACTTCTCTGAGCGTTGCCAGGTGCTGCTCCCAGGTTTCGCCCGTCACCAAGACATCGTCATAGTAGTAGAAGACTCCGGGAATCTGTCCTAAAAGTCTTCTCATGAGCTTCGTAAAATCGCGGGCGCGGTCTTGACCCCAAACGGTAAGAATCTGAACTGGTACAGTCCTGTGTCTGTCGAGAAAGCGGTCTTCGCCTTTGATTCCTCGGAGAGCGGGATCTGCCAATACCCTTTAGTGAAGTCCAACTTCGAGAAAAATCGTTTTGTTCCCACCTCCGAGAACAAGGTGTCCACCCGGGGAATAGGCTCGGCGTCAGCGGTTAGCACATCGTTTAGTGCCCGGAAGTCAATGCACAGTCGATGGGTGCCGTCGGTTTTCTTTACGACGAGAATGGGGGAGTTATACGCAGAGTCAGACCGTTCGATGATTCCCATCTCCAACATCTTTCTCACCTCGTCCTTCACGACCTGGCGCACGGAGTGCGGAATCGGGTATTTCTTGGTGTGGACCGGACTGGTGGTCGAGAGCTCTAGCCGGCACTCCACCAGATCCGTACAGAGCGCGACACTGTTAGCGCGAACAAGCGATCGCCGGTTTTTCCAGTTTTTCTCTTTGAAACCAAGGGATTTTATCCAAGTTAGTATTGCTACGGAAAGAGCTCATTTAGTTCTACAATGTAAGCGATAAAATTTCGTGCTCGCTAATACTATTTAGAAGTAAAATGCGAAAATGCGCAGATGTCGTGTTCGCGCTAACAGTGTCGCGATGTGTACGTCCAGGAACGTCCGAGAAAACCGTGTCAAACTGGTTGACCAGACTTTGAGCTTGTCGTTTTTGTCGTGTCGTCAGATCGTCAGCTATTGTCACGTCCCGGCTGTCTTCCGATCTTTGAAGGCGCAACATCGGTAGCTTGTCCTCTCCCCCCTCTCCGTGAGTGGTTGTAGCAGCACACTGGAGCTCATCTGTCTCTGGGGCCTTGGCCTCCCTTTCTTCGTATCTTTTGAGCATATTCACATGAAATATTTTTGTTGCGTGCCCCAGGTCCACAGCATAGTCGACTTCGCCTTTCCTTGCAGTCACTGGGTAGGGCCCTCGCCACTGCATAAGTAACTTATTCTTGTCCGTAGGGAGGAGAATCAGTACTCTCTCACCCACGCTCAGTTCTCGGTTGCGGGCCTTCTGGTCGTTATATCGCTTGTACCGAGCGCCCGATTTCTCTAGTGTTTCATGGGCCACCCGACAGGTAGCCTCCAGTCGGTTCCTAAGCTCAAACACGTACTCGTAGGTGTTACGAAAATCCGGCTCTAGAGCCTCGTTCGTCCACAGTTCTCTTAGAACTGAGATCGGTCCCCGCACGTGGCGTCCATAAAGCAGTTCGAACGGGGAAAAACCCAGACTCGCTTGTGGTACTTCTCGGTACGCAAAAAGCAGAGGTGCGAGGTACCGGTCCCAGTCTTGAGGCTTCTCTTGGCACATGCGTCGTAACATCATCTTGATCGTGCCGTTAAACTTCTCCACCAAACCATTCCCCATGGGGTGGTATGGCGTGGTATGAATTTGCGTCATGGAGAGGAGGCGGCTCACCTCCTTCATTAATTCGGAAGTAAAGTTCGTTCCACGGTCACTCACGACCTCTTTTGGAACACCGGTACGGGTAAACATGCCGACAAGACCCTCGGCCACTCGTTCTGTGGTTATGTCCGGTAGTGCCACAGCGTCAGGATAACGGGTGGCATAGTCCACCATGGTAAGAATGTACCTATTGCCGCTCGACGTCGCTGGTGCGATGGGTTCCACGATGTCCACCGCGACCCTTTGAAAAGGGGTATCGATCAACAGCATCTTCCCGAGGGTTGCCTTCGTCACCTTCCCTTTTGGAGTCGTCCGCTGGCACTTGTCACAGGATCTGACAAATCGTTTGACGTCCGCTTGGAGTCCCGGCCAGTAAAACTCGCTGAGGATACGGAGTGCGGTTTTCTCTGCCCCTTGGTGTCCAGCCAAAATGCCGTCATGAGCCATACGAAGCACTCCGTTTCGTAAGTTCCTGGGGAGCACCAACTGGTAGAACTCCCGCTCTGATGTACGAAAAACTCGGTGCAACAGTCCCCGGTGCATGACAAACTCTTCTGTGTCCTCCGAGTTTCTGCAGTTGGATATCTTTCCGACACAGTCGAAGAACCCCTTTAGACTGCTATCTTCTTTTTGTAGTGTCGCAAGTTCCTCGGGCTTCTCAGGTGCACCTTCAATTATGGGCACTCTCAGCGGGGTGGCGTTCTTTGCCGCCTGTCTCTGGGACCTTGTCTCCATGGCTGCGGTGGCACGAACCTCTACATCTTGCTTCTCATCGTGAGGAAAACCCACTTCATTTTTCTCCGGTCTATTCCAGCCAGCTTCCGGTTCGCTGGGAGCGCGCGCGTCCGGGAGGTTACCCAAAATCAGGTCATATAAAAGGTTCTCCATACACTTAGCCACGACGTTCCCACTGTAGAAAGGAGTCTCAACATGCACCCTGGCCTCAGGCAAGACCCTCGCAGTCCCGTCCACCAAGTACACGAGACTCGACGTTCCGGTCAGTTTGTCATCTGGTACGAGCCTTCGGCGCACTACGACAGTGTTGCAGCCTGTGTCACGCAACACAGTGACAGCTTGTCCGAGTAGTTTTCCGGCAGTTACAGGCATGTCCCCCATCAGGCGAGAAGTCCCGGACACTGCGTTTACCACTGGCACCTTGGTGCCGTCCCTTAGCTCGACATAGCCACCTTTCACACGACCGGATACTGCGTCCAGCTCCTCCCTGCTTGCTTGAACACAGGAAACTTGCGATCCTTCGTCCCGGTTCCAACATTGACTGGACGTGTGACCGAACTTTCCGCAATTTCGGCAGTTCCCAGGTTTGCTGCTTGGTTTCTGACCGGTTTTGCACTGTGATGCTATGTGTCCACTTCTGCCGCAAAAAAAAAAAAAAAAAACATTTCCTAAGAAGTTTACTGGCCTTGTACTGTTGACCGTTCGATGTCGGTCGAGATCCACTTGCCGCAGAGTCTGGCGTAGCCTACTCTCTCCTGGCCGGCTCCTGTTCTTGGGCCTCCAGATAGCGGTCAGCGAGGTCAGCCATTTCGCCTAGCTGTTTGCTCTTTCTTTCTCTTAAAAAAAGCGACATTTTTGACGGGACGCTCTGAACGAACTGCTCCGTGAGCAGCAAATTCCGTAAGGCGGCAAAATCCTTCGCCGTCCAAGACAGGTCTACCCAACGGTCAAACAGGCTAGACAACCTCGCCGCATATTGTGTACCGGTTTCCCCTTTTTCCGGCTTAGCACTTCTAAACTTGTCTCGGAAGCCGTCCGCAGTTAACCGAAACCTCTGCAGGAGCGCTTTCTTTACGTTATCGTATTCGACAGAATCCTCCGTGGTTAGCCTAGAAAAGACTCCAAGCGCCTCCCCTGCCAAGCATACGCTAAGCGCAGTGGCCCAGTGTTTGCGGGGCCACATCTGCCGGCTCGCTAGTCGCTCAAAGCGCATCAGATAGGCATCAAGGTCGTCTTTCTTCTCGTCGAAGGTGGGCAGTCAACGCTGAGGACTCTTCCATAGCGTTGTCCCGGTCCCGTTTTCGGCGGAACTAGTGGTAACAGGGATCGGCGACGCGTTCTGTAATTCTTGCAGCCTGATCCTCAGCTCTAGGGTTCGGTGCTCCGCTTCGACACTCCTCTCTTGCTCCTGCGCTGTCGCGGCTCTCGTATTCACCCTCTCTTGGTCCACCCATTCCTTCAGGGCCGAACCCTTGAGCCCGAGCTCTTTTCCGCAGGTCATTAGCTCGTGGAGCTCCATGGCTGAAGTCGAGCGTCTCCTCTGCTCCCGATCGGTAAGCCGGGTTGTGTGCTCCCGCAACGGCGTCAGCCTCACAACGCGCTTCCTACGGCGTGGCAAACTCACTCGCTCACCCTCCTCCTCTCGGGATAGAACGTCACAGTGGACAGCAGGTCCTGTCGCGGACGCCAGTTTGTCACAGGTTCGGATGTTACAGATCCCATTTAAACAAACCAATTTGGAATTTGACTTGGACCGCTGTCCAGGTGTTAGGACCACACCTTGGCGATAGACTTCCTGAGAGGCGGAAGGAATTGAGAGCAAAGCATGCCGACGTTGCGAACAGTATTTTATATCAAATAATTCAAAAGTACGGGAAAGGCGCACCGGACGTACACACGGTCGAAAGAAGGAAAGGAAAAAAAATCAAAAGTCAAATCGAGGTTGCCATACAGTTTTGGAGGGGGAGAGCCGAGTCAGGGTCCCAAGATGCCGGTGGGCGTCCGGTTCGTTGCGCCGCCAGTCGGGGTCGAGAAATCGTGGTGGCTTGGGTGTTGTAGAGACGCACAGCACTCACTCACAAGCACTCACACACCCCCCGTCGAATACTTCTCGGTGGTCGAACAACCATACCGCCGCGGACCTGCTCAGCGCCGAACATTCCACACCGACGCCGCCTTGCTCCGGCGTTCCAACCTTCCACTACCCGCGCGCGCCCGGGATCCCGTCTCCCCCGGGGCACGCGCCGGGGCACGCGCCGGGGCACGCGCCGGGGCACGCGCTCCTGTCCTCGGCGCTCGCGCACCCCACTCGCAAACACGGAAACGGACAACACCATAACCATTGAAGGACAAAAATAGTTATAATTCTGTGACACCGGGCCAGGACAAGCTGCTCTTACACAGCTGTATATACAAGGCAGCTTACCATCAACAAACTTTGCAGACTGCCATGGACCTATCCTCGGCCTAGTCGATGCTAGTTTCTGTTCGGCGAGGGCTGCACTGAGTAGAAAGGTGAAAAATGTGCTGTAGATAATGTGAAAGAAACAAACAAAAGCAATCCTAAACGCACAACTCGCTAGAGGCACTGACAAATAAAAATCAAAGGTTGGGTCAATTATGTTAATGCTATATACTTGAAACGCGTACCATGAGTGCTGGTAAAATATTTGCTGCCTCCAATCTAGATAAGCTTGTAAATTTACATCCCAAATAACAAATAACTTAAAAGCTGAAATATACTTCGATGGAACTATAAAAACCGAAGACTAGCTCTGCAAATATGGTGTTATCTAGTACACCATAGATTAGTAGAATCAGATTACAGCGTCCCCCTTACAAAGACTGAAGCAAAACAAGTATAGAGTCTGCCGCGCCACTACAAAGTAACGATGGTATTGTGATCTCATGGAGATCAGAGTTCGGAACCAGTTTAACAGGGTTTGGCACGACAAGTATGCTAATGTCATTATTCATTTTTTGTATATTTACGGTGACAGTGCAGGGAAACAATCACACACCAGATACTCAGAAAGACAAGCACACGCGCTGAATTTATAACTCTTGTGTATTCAAATACTTCAATCTTCACTTCAACGTCTGGATTGACTTTCCAGAACGTGATAAGCAGAAGAAATAGCACAAAAAAGCGAAAGAAAAGACAAAAGAAAATGAAACGACAAAAGAGAAAAACGAAAGAAGTAAACCCTTACAATTCATCCCTCTCCCTCACCACTATCGTTTAGATAGAAAATGGAGCCCTTTGGTCGACAGCGCTATAGAAGGACTACTTACACACTTGTCCTTCAGATGCCCTAATCTTTGCGGTTTCATTATTTTTCTTGTCAGTGGGTCTCAAATCCTTCCTATTATGGAACAATTTTCAAAATGTCATACGCAACCACAATCCTGACAGTAGATTCTCAAATGTCCAGCGACGACTCGGTGGGTATTATAAAAATGCTTCCTTAAACAATCATTCAAACACCTGTCAGTCTCTCCTACATACTCCTTACTACGCTACTTCTGTAGACCAGACTTGCAGGTGTTTGAATGATCGTTTAAAGGAGCATTTTTTTAACTCCCACCGAGTCGCCACTGGAAATTTGGAAACCCACTCTCCGGATTGTGGTTGTGTAGCACATTTGAAAATTGTTCCGTAATAGCTAAGAGTCGAGAACCATTGACAAGAGAAATAATGGAAGCGTAAAGAATAGAGCATCTGAAGAACAAGTATGTAAGTAGTCCTTCTATAGTGCTGTCGACCGAAAAGCTCCAATTTCTATCTTAAGGATGGCAGTAAGGGAGGGGGATGACTGTAAAGGCTTCCTATTTTCGTTTTTTTCTTGTATTTTGTGTTATTATTCTGCTTATCACGTTCTGGAAAGTCAACCCAGACGTTGAAGATAAAACGAAGTAATCGAATACACGAGTTGTAAGTTCAGCGCGTGTGCTTGTCTTCCTGAGTATCTGGTGAGCGATTGTTTCTCTGCGCTGTCACCATAGAATATGGTTCACCAACTCGCCCAAGCATCCATTCTATCATTTATGCAACATTATAATGACTCTGAAAGTGCGACCACCTACAGGGTGTATTCACGCAAGTCTTGCAAGTGTTGAATTGTAGGTACAGCGCTCTGGTTTTGTCCATGTGCGATATATGGCCAAATACCACAGAGACCAAAATCTCTCCGAAAACTAATGGGCGTGGTGGCAAGCGGCAAGAGTGGCACTGTTCACCACTCTTGCCATTTGTTTGTGTTTGTGTGTTGTTATTAACAAGCGCACCAATGGGAAGGCTTCAGCCATTATTGGCAACACTAAATAAAGAAATACAAATACAACACACACAGCAAGACTGGATGGAAGTAGTGACGCACTTCTGTTGGGGTTCTGTGGATATGTCTACAGCGTGTAGTTGGTCAGCCATTTCAAAGTTGCGATGCGTCGCTCGCTGTAGATGAGCAATTTAGCCAGTGCAGTACGACTGCTAGCATGGGGTCTTCAACCTGCACCACGCAGTAGTGATACACGACCGCATGCAGGTACAATGCTCATCCAGATCGAAATGGGCAGAGTGGGGATTGAACCCAGGGTCCCTGGGTTTTGCAGCGCAAGCTTTGGCTCCACGTGCTCCAAGCTGGTGTGTGCTAGCCAAGTCGGCCACTGATCCCCCAATGCAAGGCAACGCAACACACTTCTGTTGTAAACTCAGCATTCCGCTTACGAATGAAATGCGCGATTCCCCTACAGGCTTTCATTCCACGTGCGTGGCATCAGAATCGCTAAAGGCCAGCCCATAAATACAGTCTGTGTTAAAACAATCCTAGCAGCAATAAATTGCTATTATATTGCTCAATATTTAAGCACCTTACCATGAACAGCCTTGGCAGTCTTTCATGAAGCCAGGATTTCAGCAGAGGAGACTGTCATTCTGTGTCGTCTCAGGATACTCACATCAGGATGGCGAAAGCGAATTCCAACGTCTAATGGGGAAAGGCTGCAGTAAGTATAAAGATGAAAACACAGATCAAACATATGGTAAAAATATCATTAACCAACTTGAAAAAAGTGCACAAAAAGAGAAGGACAAAAAAAACAGGAACATGTAGGACACAGACACGTGCACATTCACAACTCGATCTATTGAACACAAAAGAAAAGAAGTAAGAGGATGAGAGAAATCAGAAAGGCTGTGCTCGGAGAATGTGAGCTTCAGGAACCGAGGCGTGAGGCAAAGATGTCAGGTAGATTGTTCTGTGGACACTCTAACAGCCATGCACTAAGGTGGTGAGTTCATTCTGATTGAACATCTTGAAAAATAGCACACAATGAACAAGGAATGAAGGAGAGGAATACATACACTACATATGAGTGCAGACACCCAACACAGATAAATTAGAAACGAAAGAAAATAAGGAATGCGGAAGGAGCTTCAGCAAAAGTTTGAACAGTTCCAAGTGGAACGTGCTAATTCACCCATATGCATACGATTGTAAAAACGATTCCCTCGGCAGCACAGGTAAAAGACGGATGTGCGGACACATTGGTCGCTCATACTACGAATAATAAAGGACTAAAATAATTCTCTTGTATGTTTTTTAGAGTATCTGCTACTAATTACTCACGTTTTTCCTAAGGATGACATACACGAGCAATGTAAACAGTGCATAGGTAGGTGACAATCCATCATAGATTTTAGAGAGAGATTGAGCTGTCTTTATGTATTAGCCATCGATCTGTTACCTTAACTGACATGGAAACTATGTTTTTTTTTTTAAATCTGCTTCTTTCTAACAGATAAATCAGCGCGTTCCACTTTGGCCTGTGTTCGACCTCCGTCCGCATTCTTTATTTCTTCCTTCTCTGATTTGTGCGAGTTCAGTCTGCACTTGCATGAGGTCTACGTGTTACTCTCCTTATCTCCTTGACATTTTGCGAACTATTTTTCAAGGTGTTCAATTAGTACCAGCTCACCACCTTACTACAATCACACAACAACTAAAACAATTACAACTTACACCATTCGCTAAAGGTACTACCAAACGAAAAAACAGAGACCGGGTGAGGTATGTCTAACACTATATACTTGCACTGAACAAAATATAGATACCAAAAACTGGCCAGACACTACCTTAATTCAGGACATGCTTGTAAATTTCTCCAGAAGCTTGTAATATTGATAGCCTCTAAAAAAACACCAGTGGGAAGAGAATAAATTCTTAACCATTTGAAGCAGCCTGAATATTTCTGGAGGTGTGAAATTCGTTGCACGTGCGTTGGATCATACGAAACACGTGTACAGCAAATGATCTTTAGAGCTCCACATTTCGCGAGGAATAAGTGCCGGCGTCAAAAATTATTTCGCGGGCACAAATATTTACGATCGGAAGTGGTATGCTATGCATTAATTACCATGGGGTGAATTCATCGCAGCACCAATTTTGGGCAATTCTTTTCTGATTACGAATCGCGAAAATGAAGTCGCTTGCAGACGACTGGGCGGCGGAAGCTACGGGCTTGCTCAATAAATCAATCGCTGCTTTTTGTCGGGTTCAGCACTCCGCACGCAAGCACGGTGAGTGGCGTCGGCGATGGAGGGGCACCGCGCTCTTCTAGACATTCTAGTTTACCAGTAAACAATACGGCGGAGGGAGGCAATCAATCAAACCCCCCTTCCTCCCCCCCGTCTCCCTAAGAGTTCCGCGGCTACGGATGGAGCTTGAGCAAGTACACAACTTCTGCATCGGAGAAAAAAGAAGAAAAACAGCCTCGCATAACATCATTCGCGCGCAATTAGTAATACTGGTAAAAGCAAGCGATCTACAGACAATAACAAACCTTTTGAATGCAGGAAATAATCTAACCCTAATGATGAGAGAAGCAAACTTACTTCGGATCCCGTGCCATGATCTTGGTTGTTGAGCAGATCTGACGTAGTTCCACGTCTAACAGTCGCTTCTGTCTTTTTCGGACATATTTGAAACTAAGGGGAACTCCACGCATCACGACTAATCGGGAAATTGGACTGTTAGCCGGTCGTGAACACAGGCATTCAAACGCACACGGCCGGCAAAACGTGCGAAACATAGGCCGTTGATTCGATGATATTGTATTCGTATCTTCAACACGTTTGAAATAAAACGTTCAACAAGCCGCCTTATAAAGCTAATAAAATATCCAGTGATAATAAATTATTGCGCACGTCAATATTACTACAGTATTATAAATAAGTCCTGAATACGTAGCAAATTATTAAACACGAAACCAAAAGTACAATAGTTCGAGACGAGTTCAGCAAATATGCAACCTTCTAAAAAGTGAACAAAGATCGGCTGGGAGTGTAGGATAGTGGGTGAAAGAGCTGTCCTGCTGAGCCTATGGTTGTGGGTTCGAATCGCGAATCGCGGAGGTTCGGTTTAGTTTTTATTATTTTAAATATTTTTCTCACCTTTTTGAATCAGTTTTTATTATTTTACATATTTTTCTCACCTTTTTTTTTAATTAGTTTTTATTATTTTAAATATTTTCTCACCTTTTTTTAATTAGTTTTTATTATTTTAAATATTTTCTCAACTTTTTGAATTATTTTTTATTATTTTAAATATTTTCAAGTTTTTGCAGTCGTCGACACCGTGCTTCAGGGTAACAATCATGCAGAAGGTGAAAATAAGAAGTGCGAGCCCAAGTTTCAATTGTTGCAATACACAAACCATGGCCCTATTGTTTTGCCGGGATAGTTCACCCCATCCGTGCTAATATGTGGGTCAGTGTAGTAGGCAAACAGCGCAAGTCATGTCAATGAAGAAAACAATTTAATTATAATAATGAGCATATTGCGAGCAAAATGGGAAAATGTGTAAGTGGTAAACTTACACAGTGATGCAGCCGACGTTTTTCTGAAAGCGGTCATTTTCACTCACTATTGAAACAAAAATACCACCATTTTAAGACAGTAATTTACCTGAGCTCATAGACTACGTATTAAGCACATCTCTTAATTTTCTGACTTCCGGAAAGTTGTATTTAATTTTTATTCTGGCAGATCAGTGCTATCCCCCGCATGCCGTGTCAGTTTTACTTTTTTATTAGGCCTATACACGTTTTTATTCCTGATATCCAAGTACAGCGCAGATAATTGCACTAGCTTTCAGAAATGGTATCGTTCGGCGTTGGAATATTTATTTTTCGTAGCGTCAAGGGCAGCGTGAACATCCACAACGCATTGCTGCTTCTCGCTTTTTTGCGTTAAAAAAAGTTTTTATGTTCGCTTTCCTCTGGTACGGTATGTCGTATAACATAAGCTTTCAAAGAGACAGATATTGTTTGGCTATATGAACATTTGAAATATTTCTGTTATATGATCGTAACTACCACAGAAAAGAATCGATTCCTGCCTGAAATGGCACATTTTCACACTCAACTTCACACTCTCGTAGCGTCATAAGCAATAAACACATCTCTTACTTTCCTAGTTTCTGGAAAGTAATGTTTATTATTGTTTTTGTAACTCAAGGCGCATGCTCAATCATACCACGTGTTTTGTATTTTGTTTTTTATTTTAAGGCTTCGCTATAGCGTTTTTATTTTTTATCAGAGCCAATGTTGTGTGTATACCACCGGAATAAACTAGCTTCCTGAACGAAGTATTGTTTAGCGTTGCAAAAATTATTTTTCGTGGCGTAGGTGGTCAGATTCTCAAATCCTGGACTGCAAATTTTCTTCACCGCACTGTTTTTTCTCGCGTTTTCGCGATAAAACGCGTCAGCCTTGACATGCTGGGGTCAAATGCGGCAGCGTCGGCAGTCATTTACGAAGGATTGATCAACGCAAACATTTCCACTCGCTATTCATGAATCGCCGCAGTTCGTCAGAACTTAAATGACTTGACTGCATAGTGAAAAAAGGCAAAAAAACAAAACGATGCCGGTCAGTAAACGCAACTTCCATGACGGGGCTCGCCAGCCTGAACAGCAAAGCGCCGATACCGGCCAGTCACTGAACTTCCATGTAAATGCTGGCCATCAAAGACAGCAAAACACCGATGCCGGCCAGCAACTTTTTGTTTTTATTTTAGGAGCATAATTTGGTGCAAGGTCTTTAACAAGAATGCCGTGTAGCATACTTTGGAGAAGAATTTTATATTGTCACAAAAACCACGACTAGTATTGACTCTACTACAGCAAGTGTGTTGGCGAGGACACTCACATTGCATACCTATATTGATGAAAGCCCTTGAAATTGCATGCATGTGCACCATAATAAAATGTTGAGCATGAAAGCATTATACAAGGAGGCCGCAGGAAAGCTATCAAAGATAGTGAAATGACACTTTCCGACTGTGCGTACATCTTGCTGTGGCATCGAGTTAGTTTTTTTGTTTTTTTTTGTTTTATGTGGTGAAAATTATATAAAAAAGATTATTTGACAGTGATCAAGAATATATTTTTAAAAATATTTAAAAAATAACAAAACGCAGTTTAAGCGTAATAATGAACAAGTATTGCAGAGTGCATAGAAAAAGGTAGATGGAATTAGATGGCGATGACATGCGCAAAAATCACCGTGATGTCGCCTTTTTGGCGCCGCGTATCAGCTCGTTGTCTTCGGCGCTCTGAGTTCTAATCGATGCAGCCCTTACAGAATCGGGATGGATTGTTTGAAACTTGATGTTTCAACCGTATGCGTGAAAGTCTTCGGCATCAGACGGCTGATCCGATGGCAAAGTATGGTTTGTGCAAAGCAGATATTTTCAGTCTAGACTTCATCCAATTTGCCTTTGAACCTTTGAATCGCCCAATTTGCCTTTGTGTGTCTGGAATTCCTTCAATTGTAGTTTTAACCGGAATCCCAAAGTCACGGTTTGTGCGAACCGGAGTTTGTGTGTCCGGATTTTTTTTACAATGACTTTTAACCAATTAGGAAAATCAGGGTTTGTGTGAACCGAAATTGGTCTATCTGGAATTCTTCCAATTTGACTTTGAAGCGGATTAGGAAAATCACGGTTTGTGTGAACCGGAATTCCATCAATTTGACTTTGAACCGGATTAGGAAAATCACGGTTTCTGCTAACTGGAATTTGCCTGTCCGGGATTCCTCCAGTTTGACTTTTAACCGGATTCGAAACTTCACGGTTTGTGCAAACCGGAAGCCTCCCCTCCGGTTTGACTCCGGTTTGATATTAGTCCGGATTTTACTTTCCGGACTGATTTCAAACCGTTATTTTTGCTAGGGACGACAATCAATACAAATGACGAAGCACATTCCGCTGGAACAAAATGGCGTCATTCAGCGCAGTCTAGTGCTTTGTGCCGCCTTTCGCTTCCTAAAACCGGTACCGTCACGAAGTCGGCGAATCAAAGAATGTCGCTACTTGTAGAATGCTCTTTGGCAGAGGTTAGAAGAATAGAGCGGTTTCGGTTTACTAATCCGATAACGCGGGACTATTTCTATATTACGTATTCAACATAATAATCCCAGTATATGTTTTCAGAAATAATTGACGCCTGATATCTTGAGGGTACTAGCACTTTTAATAGGTGTCATGCTTAAGTCAGCATGACACCAATTAAATTGCTTCTGCTTCAGCCAAAATAAATCGATTGCAAGTAACAAGGCAGCTCATCAACAGAAAGGAGCGGCTTGGAACCTCCTAAGCGCAGCTGATACCATGCACTATGTCACGGCAGGGCAGCATATGACCATCAGTAAAGAAAGTTTAGAAATATTATAAACCTTTTTCATGGCAAACGCAACCAGACGGTGCTTCAGTTTTTGACGTCCCAGACAACTTCCGGTTCATGAAAAAAAATATTAACAAAGCCCGATTTAACACCCCTGCTTAAAATGTCGACGAAACGTTTAACCACCAATTCTCCAAGTGAACGCCGAAAGAACAAAGAAAGGCTACATCTGTTAACTTTTTCGAATATTCTTCTAAACCAACTCGCCTCCTCCAAGACGTTAAAGGGATACTGAACCAAGGAATTTAGTGTCCATAATAAGTGGCGCACGTTCTTTCTACGAGCCAGCAGCCGCCGGTGTGCGCGAGCACACGCAACAAAAATGACGTCAAAGATCTCCATTCGCGGTTAAGATGGCAGTGAAATGCATGGGCTTCGGGCGAAAGGAGAATAACGACAAGTTTTTCATCTATACAGTGGTGTCTGGTGTAAAAGGTAAGCGATTAATTGGTCTAACAAGCATGTAGCTTTCACTTGTAGAGATTAAAAGCCTGTCTTTATTCTCCTTTGGCCCGAAGCCCATGCATTCCACTGTCCTCAAGCGCGAATGGAGGTCTTTGACGTCATTTTCGTTGCGAGTGCTCGCGCACACCGGCGGCTGCTGGCTCGTGGAAAGAACGTGCGCCACTTATTATGGACACTAAATTCTATGGTTCAGTAACCCTTTAATTCTGCAGCCGAAGCACCTCATTAAACCTCCAGCTTCGTTTGAAGATATAAAATTGCATTGTGATGGCAATGGAAACGCAGTGAACATAGATTCACGAAAGACGCCCTACATGCTAAGCCTGACTCAGATGGTGTGATTTTACTTGCGATTTTAAGGTTGCGACGTCGCTTAGTGACCGAGGTTATTGCCTGTTTTAAGAATTGTATGAAACCGTTGAAAATCACGTACAAACTCCCGGTTGAAGGATTATTGCCGCGAGCGCAGCTGACTGAGTAGGCAGCGCGGTCGTGGCCTTACCGTTACTGCGCGTGCCTTCCACGCAGAAAGCCAGGGTTGGATTCCTAGCCATGGGTACGCATATTTGTTGACTCTAATGTAATGTTCTGGTAAATTCGAGAACCGTGTTGCTGATTTGAATTTAGAATGTTCTACATGCCGAACCTTCTAGAAGCCCACGCGTGTACAAAAGGGTCTCCGCGTGGCCAGCCGAAGTCAGTTTCGCCCAGCGCTCCACTCTGCTTTTTCGCCGACTTTGAAGCCCGTGACGTTCCGCTGTTATCTTCTGTTTTCTTTTTATTTTTGGGCACAAGTTCGCCCCCATTAAACGTTGCAGTTTCCCCAGTTATCCTTTGTTTCCTCGCCTGTCCATTCGTGACATTTTGGTGGAGGTGCGGGGTACCGCATGTCCGTGCAGCACACCCCTCCAAGTTCCCGCAGTACAAGTTCGAAGCCAAGCTCCGGAGGACCCGGCGAAGACCAGATCGAGACCCGATCAAGTCGCCGCATCCAAGGTCTACACCCGGAACACGGACTTCTGCAACCCAGGACCAAGCAGCCAACGAGGCCGACGATGGACAACCAGCAGTCGCAGGCCCCGGCCACTTCTACCATCGTTTACCTGCCCGTCGCACCGCGGACGGCTGCTCCGTTCTACCGCGAGCAGTACGAAGATGTTGAAGACTGGATCGACCAGTACGAACGCGTTGCCCGCCACAATGGCTGGACAGATGAACAGCGCGTGCACAACGTCTATTTTTCGCTCGATGGGACCGCCAAGCAGTGGTACGAAAATCATGAATCCTCTTTGACAACGTGGGAGATTTTCAAAAGCGAGCTGGAGGGCACATTTATCAACCACAACCGCCGAGAGAGAGCCGAGGATCTACTGCGAACCAGAACCCAAGGCCCTAACGAGACCATCACCGGCTTCGTGGAGGACGTTCTGCGCCTGTGCGCCCGCGCCGACCCTCGTGCCAAAGAAGAAAAGAAGCTGCGAATCCTCATGCGGGGCGTAAGAGATGACATCTTCGGCGGCCTGCTCCGCAGCCCTCCATCAACAGTCCAAGATTTTGTCATCGAGGCAACGATCATCGAGCATGCCCTGCACGCCCGAGCCAGTCACTATCAGCGACTACCCAGCCTCGCTGCCCTCAAGCCGTCTAGCGGCGACGTTGCCTCCAGCATCCCAGGCATTCGCGAGATCATTCGCGACGTCGTCCAGGAGGAGCTCCGAAAGCTGCTACCCGCCGCTGACCGACCAGCTTCGCTCTCCGTAACCGAGGTCGTGCGGGAAGAGGTGCAGAGAGCCATTCAGCCAGAGGCTCCAATCAATGTAGCAGTTACCGGAGAACCGACGCTAACTTAGGTTGCTGTGGCCCGACGGCCACCGCCTCCTCCTCGCGCGTATGTCGCGCCGCCCTGACGTCAGTCTCCTGCGTCGCAGCACGACCGACGCCACGACGACCAGGTCCTGCACGCCTGCCAGGCGCCCGCGCACCCTGGAAGACTGACGTGTGGCGAACGCCCGACCGACACCCTCTGTGCTTCCACTGCGGGGAAGCAGACCACACCTACCGCCGATGCCCGTACCGACGACTCGGGCTGCGCGGGTTCCACCCGAACGACCGGCGCCCCCATTATGGTGAACGTCCTCGGGAGATCGACGAGTGCCTGCGACGACCACAGTCCCCTGAGCCTGCGTACCGCCGAGAGTCCCGGTCGCCGTCGCCACGACGTCCAGCTTCGCCGATGCACCGACCCCGACGTGAAAGCCTCTCACCCCTCTCTCCTCGCCGTTGAAACTAGGCGCGGGAACCCCTGGAGGTGGAGTTGCCGTAGACGACCGACGCCAAGATCCTCCCCGAACGTCGGAGGGCCCCCAAGCAGCGTGTCAGTTGCTTTTTTCTCTGCCTCCTTTCTCTGATTCAGGGATCAATAAAGAATTTGAATTTGAATTTGAAAAACGAGACAAGAGCCCGAAACGACGCTCCAACAACGGTAAAGAATAACCTAAACATCGTTATCGACGGCCACGACGCCTCGGCTCCCGTCGACACAGGAGCAGACTTCTCCGTCCTGAGTGAGAGGCTCTCCGAACGCCTTTGGAAAGTCATGACGCCGTGGGATGAACCACAAATACGAACCGCCGAAGGATCCCTCATTACACCAGTCGGAAGATGCACTGCTCGCGTCGAGATTCATGGCGAGACGTGTCCGGTAAATTTCGCCGTTTTGCAAGACTGCGAGAGACGTTGCACTCGGAATGGACTTCTTGTGCGAATACGGCGCCGTCTTCGACCTGGAAGCCAACAAGTTGAGGCTGCGGAAACCTGTCGTAGTGCCCGAGGATCACAAAACTACGGCAACCACGTCAGCTAAAGTGCGTGTACTCTCCGACCACGTGAACTTGCCTCCACGCTCGAGTGTACTTGTGCCTGTCGCGACCGAAAAAGACATCTGCGGAGAAGCTTTGCTGGAAGGTGGCGTCAAACTGCTACTAGCAAGAGGAATCGGCTCGCAAGAGGCATCACGGAGCTCCAACACGGACGCATTGTTGCACTCGTAACGAACTTCCGACAGGAGGCTCAGCACCTTACGAAAGGCACCGCCGTGGGTCACGCCGAGAAACTCCCTGACTCAGCCGCTATCGTTGGAGTATCAGAAGACCTCTCGTCGTGGCCACACAAGACAACGCCGCTTTCGCAGTTCGACATCGATAAAACCCTGCCTACCCCACAACGGCGACGACTCAGTGACCTTCTCGCCGAGTTCATCGAGTGCTTCTCCACGTCGTCAAAGGTACACCAAATGACGGTTGCGAAACATCGAATTATTACTGATGACGACGCGCTTCCTGCTCATCGGTCGCCGTACCGTGTCTCTGTGAAAGAGAGAGAAGTCATCCAGAAGCAGGTTCAAGAAATGCTCGACGACGACATCCTCCAGCCCTCAAGGAGTCCGTGGGCTTCACCGGTAGTCCTGGTGAAAAAGAAAGATGGGACTCTTCGGTTCTGCGTGAACTATCGTCGACTGAACGCCCTAACAAAAAAGGACGTCTACCCGCTGCCCCGCATTGCCGACACCCTGGACCGGCTGCGCCACACCCGATGCTTTTCGTCGATGGACCTGAAGAGTGGGTACTGGCAGATCGAGGTCGACGAACGGGATCGTGAGAAGACTGCCTTCGTCACGCCGGACGGACTGCACGAATTTAAAGTGAGGCCGTTTGGACTGTGCACAGCACCGGCGACCTTCCAGCGCGTAATGGATACCGTCCTTCCAGGCTTGAAATGGCAAAGCTCTCTCGTCTTTCTCGATGACGTCGTGGTATTCGCAAGCGACTTCGACGAGCACCTAAGACGTCTGCGAGCGGTGCTACAGGCTATTCAGAATGCTGGACTGACACTCAAGCCGCCCAAATGTCAGTCCGCTTACGGCGAGCTTAAATTCTTGGGCCATGTCGTGAGTAATAATAATAATAATAATAATAATAATATCTTTATTATCTTTGAAAGAAATACATGTGTAAGCGTGCTGGCCCACGAATGCAAAGATGCTTGTATGTGGGACCAGGCAGCCAACAAAATACCGTGACACATTTAACACTGGAGAAACAAAACCAACAAACAACAATAATGTAGGAATGTGGACAACGAATACGCACTAAGTAATTATATAATTATTATTGCGCGAGCGTGAGGCACCATTCTCTTACATTCCGTTTTACCGCACGAAAGGATGATAAGTTCAGCAAAGACTCTGGCAAACTGTTGAACATCGAAGGGACATAGTGTCGTTTTAACTTTTTTCCATAATTTGTTTGTATCTTAGGGACCTTGAACCTATCTGTACGCCGCAAGTTTATTTTTATTACCTCTTGTTTAAAAGTTGTACAATAATAATTACTTGTTATTATCACATATTTATGAAACTGATTAAATGACAATATTTCTAACGCGCGCATTTTTTCTTAAGGTCTAGTTTATCGTACAATGACCCGTAAGAAATATTGTTTACACAATATTTTATGATTCTATCAATTCCCTGTTTTTTGTACTCGGAACAATTCCCATATATCGTAATTCCATACCGTATAACTGATTCTCCTAAAGATCTGAAAATAGTTCTCCGCAAGTTTACAGAACATAAACTTTTAGCTTGTAAAGATACGCCGATACCACCAGCATTCTCTTAATAATATATTCGATTTGCTGGTTCCAAAGGATATGTTGATCAAATATTAACCCCAAATATTTAACCGAGGAGTCATAAGGTAATGGTCTACACGTGCAAATGTGTTGAGCATGATCATGGAGGGGAAGATATATGTTTGGTACTAGAGTAATTTGTTTATGAGGATTACGAAAACAGACTAATTTAGTTTTATTGACGTTCACAGAAATGAGATTACTTGAGAACCAGTTAACTAATAAATCTATATTTCTTTGAAGCAGCGGAACCGCCTGGTTATAGTTGTCATGCGGTAGTAATAAAACAGAATCATCCGCGGACTGAAACATTCTAGATCGTAGCTGTAATAACCCTAGATCATTCACATATATATTAAACAATAACGGACCTAGTGTACTACCCTGTGGCACGCCGCAATCGACTCTGAGTTTTGTACTAATGCTGCTTCCAATTTTAACCTTCTGAAACCTGTTTGTTAAAGTAGTCAGTAAAGAATTTCTGAACGGGCCCCTGAAACCATGCTTATTGAGTTTTGATAGGAGGAGTGAGTGATCAATTGTATCAAATGCCTCGGACAAGTCCAAAAACAAGGCAAGGGCTACTTTATTATTTTCAAGCGTTTCCTTAAGAGAGTCCGAGAAAACTTCAAGTAATGAAATAGTGTTCCTTTGTTGCCTAAAACCGTACTGCCCGTCGTTCAATAACGAAAATCTCTCACAGAAGCCATTCATACATATTTGTACCCATTTTTCGAGAATGTGAGCAATTGTTGGTAATATGATATCGGTCTATAGTTTCCTAATTCTTTCTTACTACCCTTTTTGTATAGCGGTCTCACTATTGACAATTTTAGTCCATCCGGTATTTTTCCTGTTGTCAGGCATCCGTTAACTATAGCGAGGAGGACCAGTTTTAGGCTTGAAAAATTGTAGCGCAAATCCCTAATACGAATTTGGTCTATACCAGGCACTTTCGTTATTGACATTGAATTAATGATGTTCATGAGATCGTACTCGTTTATTTCTGGTAGATGTGCTGAATTTACACAGTCATTTTGGTCAGCCGGTTTATCATTACATGCACCGCTATCTTTTGCCTTAGGGCTTGTACGGTACTAATGGAACTGTGTTGAAAGATTCGGCTAGTTCAGTGTAGTTATCTAATGCTGGAAAATTCTTCCTAATTGTATCGTCAGTGTTACTTTTTCTTTTCTTGCACATCAACTCATTCACGAGGTCCCATGTTTTCCTTGGGTTTTTTGCAGAACTAAATTTGCTAGTATAATGATTTCTTTTGGCTAATCTAATTTTAGCAGTTAACTTATTTCTTAACACGCGATATTCGGTTTTAAAGTGGTATTACCCGGATTTTGTTTACATCATGCCATAACCTGTCTTTCAAGTGGGATAGTTCTAAATCTCTCATTAATCAGACATTTTCTTGTTTTCTTTGCTTCAATTTTACATTTTTGACAGATATTTTATATATCTCTTTAAATTTATCAACGAGTAAGTCGTAAACGGTAACATGGTCATGTAATAATGAATCCCAGTCATACATACTGATAAGGTGGTCTACCTTTTTGTTATCTAAAACGGTTTTAAATGCACTCTGGTTTGACATTTCATTTTTTGAGCTTTCACCCAATACTGCTAGTGCTACTAAATAATGATCAGCTACCTTCTGTTTAATTACCGCAGGCACTAATGTTGCATTACTAATTCGTATACTATGTGATCAATGCATGACTTAGTTATTGTACCGCCATAATATTCTTCTCTTGTGTAATCGCCTATCACGTTCTCGAGCCCGAAGGAGGAAAGCGTGTCTAAGTAGTTTTTAACTCCATACTTATTCTCATTTAAGACATCTATGTTAAAGTCACCAGCCAGTATGATATGCGGATTGTTATCAATTGGCGCAATAATGGTGAGAGTTCCTCGCAGAACATTTTTATATTAGAATTAGGCGGTCGATAAACTGCGCATACAATGTAAGAAATAGATGCCTTGTGAACAGAAATTGCGCATAGTTCTGCATACTCAAGGGAAACGTTAATTCTTCCGACAAACAGCTATCAGTTTATAAACATCAGCAAACCTCCTCCCTTTTTTCCTTCCCGACAAAGACAGTACGAATGAAAACCAACCAAACTATATTCCACACATGCTTCCTCTTCGATGTTTATTTCACTTAAAATCAATACGTCCAGAGACGACAGTTTTCCAGACAACAGAACCAATAGTTCGTCCCAGTGTTTGCGCAAACTTCTAACATTCACGTGTATCAGACTGAGTTTTCGATCGCTACTATCGTTTTCTGCTAGCAAGTGTGCGATAAGACTCTCCCATTCTTGAATGGTGACGAATGTACTTTCCATTTCTATGTTATCTTAGCTAGGTCTCTTTCGCATTCGATGCGAAGAGCACCGGCGCGTTCTTTTTGCCTCACAAAGATTTTACCATTTCGCACCCACACAAACTTATATGACTTTGCTTTTGCGCATTCCTTAGTAGCCCACAGCAGACTTTTCAGTGTTTTGTTAGATTTTCGTTAATATAAATTTTTTCATTCCGCAAGGTCACGCGCTTAGTCATCCAGAGGTCCCTTGTTCTCCTTTCCACAAATCTCACCAGGATTGGTGCCGTTTTTCCTTCCCTAGCCCCTAGGCGGTGAGCAGCCTCAACGTCCTCAGGGGCAAGTTGCGGCAGCTCGAGTTTATTGGCCAAGTTCTGTACAACTTCCAACATATTCTCGTTTGGTCGTTGGGCGATTCCATGAATTTCGATATTTTTGCGCCGGGAGTTCTGCTCCGCGTTATCCACTGCTATCTTTAGTTCCCTGATTTGCAGGTCCTGCTCGGTTACTTTAGCTTCTAGTTGACCCGTCCTCTTTGTCAGCTCTTTGATAGTAGCGCTCTGCTCATCCAGTCGTTTAAGAAGTTCATCGTACTTCCCTGACAGGGTGCTCATCGATGCATCAATTGCTTCGACAGTTTTCCCATGCGCATCTAGCTTCGTCATGATTTCATCGTCTTTACTGCTTTGTTTTTCTAGAGATTTTTCAACGCCTTCCATCCTGTTCAGGATGTCAGTTAGTTTCTTATAGATATCTTCGTTTGTGGGCAGCAGCTTATCTATATTCAGCCCGCGGAAGCCACTCGAAGTTGCCCTCTCACCTTCTTCGGGGCCGCGCTCATCGGACGATTCATACTGACGGGAACCAAGAAGTTTGCACATGTTACATTTCCACGCATTGACGCTCTCTGCCGTCATTGCCTGCAGGGACTTTTTCGTAACGCCAGAGCACTTCCCAGTATGGTACTTGTTTTCGCATTCTGAGCACTTTAAACTGGGACCCCCTGCTGGCAAAGAATTCATACATGCAATACATTCGTTTTCTCCCGCCATATCACAGTTTTTAACGCAACAAACACTGATAGGCAGACCAGCGAAATGCAAACCCGTAGGCTCACGCTAAAGTATTGAGTCAAAATCAAGCTTACCTAAAACAGAAAAGGCAGTGCTCAGGGTGTAAGCCCTGACCCGGCAAAGACATCCGCTGTCGCCGCATGTCCGAAGCCATCAGACGAGAAAGCCATAAGAAGATTTCTTGGACTGGGCGCTTACTACAGACGTTTCGGTCGCGATTTCGCCAAAAGTTATGCATCGCTCAAGCATCTGACGAAGGACGACGTAAACTTCCAGAGGGGGGGGGGGGGGGGGAGGAGGAGCAAGAACAAGCGTTCAACGAACTGAAAGAAAGACTCCAGTCGCCCCTTATTTTCAGACACTTCGATCCAGCAGCGGAAACGGAAGTTCACACGGACGCCAACAACGCCGGACTCGGCGCGGTACTCGTCCAAAGGCAAGACTAAGAAGAAAGGGTGATCGCTCACGCAAGTCGGGCACTGTCCAAGGCAGAGAAAAATTACTCAACGACCGACAAGCAATGTCTCGCTGTCATCTGGGCATTAACCAAGTTCCGACCGTACCTGTACGGGATCCCGTTCCGCGTTTTCACGGACCACCACGCTCTCTGTTGGCTCGTCAACCTCAAAGACCCGTCAGGACGCCTCGCTCGCTGGAGTCTCAAAATGCAAGAATTCGACGTAACTATTGTGCATAAGTCTGGCCGCAAGCATAACGACGCCGACTGTTTGTCTAGGGCCCCAGTCGAATCTCCTTTTGACAGCACCGGCGACGATGATGACGACCGTTTTCTCGGCGCAGTTACAGATACCGACATGGGAACACTTCAACGAGACGACCCGGAACTTTGCGCCGTGATCGACCGCCTCGAAGGTCAAGGAAGTTCAGTTCCACGAGTCTTGGCCCGAGACTTGCCAAGCTTCGTTCTGCGGCGAGGCGTGCTTTTGAAGAAGAACTTCGGAACAAGCAACCCTGTCTGGCTGCTGGTGGTTCAGGCCAGCGTGCGAGAAAAAATATTTCAAGCCTGCCACGACGACCCGACGGCTGGACACCTCGGCTGCAGCAGGACGCTCGCCCGGATTCGTTACAAGTACTACTGGCCGAGACTCGCAAATACAGTCCATCTGTACACACTGTCCTGTCATGAGTGCCAACCACGTAAAACGCCTCCGACGAAGCCAGCAGGACTTCTGCAGCCGATTCCTGCCACAACTACGCCATTTCAGCAGGGTAGAATGAATTTACTTGGCCCTTTTCCGCCGTCCACGTTGGGAAACCGCTGGATAATCGTCGCCACAGATTATCTCACATGGTACGCCGAGACAAAAGCCCTTCCATCGGAAACAGCGGTTGAAGTCGCCAAGTTTTTCGTCGAGTTCATTCTCCTTCGACACGGCGCACCTGAAGTGCTCATCACAGATTGCGGGTCACCTATCATGGCACAGCTGACTCAAGAAGTTCTTCGGCTCAGTCACACCAGCTATTGACGAACCCCGCCTATCATCCACAAACCAACGGGCTAACAACGGAGCGGCTCAACAAGACGATCGCCGACATGATCTCCATGTACGTCGACGTAGAGCACAAGATTTGGGACGAGGTGTCGCCGTAAGTCACGTTTGCGTACAACACAGCGGTTTAAGAAACCACGGGAATGACACCATTCCAACTGGTACACGACCGGACGGTTACCACGATGCTCGACACCATGTTGCCTCACGTGCCGGCCGACGATGGGAACGACGACACTCAACTGATCTCGCAACGCGCGGAAGAAGCTCGCCAACTTGCAAGAATCACGATTCATGAAAAACAGCGAGTCGGCACACGCCGGTATAACCTACACACTTAAAATTTTTACACCCTTATTCGTGTAAATGGCTCGTCCTCTGGCTAACGCCTTTATTCGTGTAAGGGTGTTAGTCGCCGGAGGTAAAGAAAATCGTGTAGCTGCTAACACCCTAAAAACAATATGGCGACCAGTATGCGACAGGCGATACGATTAAAAGGCTTGGCGAGCCGTACGCGGCTTCTCGCCGGAGCGAGAGCTTACGGCTCGTACGCTCGTTTGGTGTCATCTGTAGGCGCAAAAAACTTTCCAAACATCTCTATGTCAAAGCGCCAACACCGCAAGTAATACGAGTAAGGCCGAAATCGCTGGAGGCTGAACAGCCGAGATTGTTCCCGACGTCTCGCTCGGCCTGCTCAATGCGGGTCGCATTTTAATCGCATCAGAAGCGTTTATAAAGAAGGGATCACTTTACAAACACTGGCATGCTGGCTTTATTGAACACAACGCCCACTTGCCGTGAGCGACAACGAATCGCTCAGACACCCTCTGTCGACAGCGGCTAGGAGGTATCGCACTCGCGCTCCGTGTGACTTTCGATCAACTAATGCCCGTGCTCACCTCTGTTACGTGTGTTATCCACTCATGGACATCTGTGCGTGAACAGCGGTATTCAGCATCTAGAACACGCGCTGGGCAAGCCGCTTAACCTCCTTTCGTTACAATCGGGCAGCATAACACGGCGACACAGCCACACAGCCACACAGCAACCAGCGGGATTAAATCGGAGCAGCACTGATAACGCGACGGATGGACTAATGGCATCCAGCCCTCGAATAGTTATAGATCACCAACTGCCACACTTTTCAAACTGGGAGGCGACAACCCCCATCTAGCGACGAAAATAAAAGTTATAAATATTTGAAGAAAAAAAAGTAGCAATTCTTACGACTACCTGTCGCTCCATATGAGCACTCACGCAACGGACATACACAACACTGCACATGCATACACAAACAAGCAATACAAACACGACACGGACAACAATACTACTTACATCCTACTGATACAAACGGAGGAGTGCCCCGAGCGGTATATATGCCCTCCATTTTCGCGCATCGGTTAGCCCAGTGGCCACGCTAGTCTTAATAAAGATATGAAAAGATTACGCCAATATTATTTCCCAATAATATTTTTCCTGCATTTGTCTTAGGTAGGTACATATATCCCTTAATAACCTCTTACACCATAATGTATTATAATGATACGCACCTAACTTCTTATAACTCAACGTGAGTGAAAAGAAAAAAAAATCGTGTGAATTCTGTCTGGCAACCACTTCGCGGCGTGGTTGCTATGGCGACGCTGTCGGTACGCGCGCCGGCAGCCGTCCAGCTGGTTCGGCTGCGGCGGCTGCGGCGGAGTGCACGAGTCCACGGTGAACGCCGCGAACGCAATCGAGAAAAGAAAGCGTCGACTAGAGAGAGACCTGGAGAAAAAAATCCTGCGAGTGGGCAGGAGCTGGGCATTGCAGAAAGCAATAGAAGGCTAGGACGCATACGGAAGCTGTACGTAATCGAGTTTCCGCCCGTTCGCTGCCAAATTCTCCATAGTCTTCTTCTTCTTCCGCCCGTTCGAAAGGGAACAGGGATTCCCGCCGTGGCTTCAGTGGCTTCATCGGAGGGAACTGTCAACTGAATTATACTTCGTTTCACGTTATGTGCGAGCGAAGTCAAAGCTAGAAGCGCGAGCCCAACGCTCTGAGCGTTCCGGCTTCGCATGTGCGCTCGTGCACTACAGGCGCTGTTACAAGCAGCATGCTCGCGCTTGTAGCGTCGACTTCGCTCGCACATAAGGTGAAACGAACTATAGTTCCAAAACGCGTGGTCTCACCATTTTGAGCAGAAGTGCGTGAGTAACCGATGCTATTTTCGTGGTCGCTTGCACGTAAACAACCAAGGAGCTTGTACACAACGCACGCATTCATCTGGCTTGAAAACAACTTAATCGTTGGCTTGGCTTGGATGTCAGCTGCCCATTGTGCTTACTTGAACTTCACGAAATCCGCTAAATTGAGCGGACTGCTCTTGACTTTTGCGTGTTCTGCTGTCGGAGCGTATGTCTGCAATTCGGTGGTTTCCGAGTTTGACAACTCCAAAATCATGGGTGTACCACCGCAACACCCTCTTAACACGATTTCGGTAGCCGCAGGGTGTAAAAAGGATGTACGAAGGGTGTAGGCCTTTCCGTACACGCTTGAATATTCAAAAATCATGTAAAAATGGTGTAGGAAGGGTGAAACCTCGCCGGGATGTCTCACTTTCGACCCGGAGACCGGGTATGGTGTGGAGACCGATAGGGCGCCGCCGGTCTCAGCGAGAAGCTTCTCAAACGCTATTTCGGACCCTACAAAATCTACCAACGCCTCGGCGATCTGAACTACGAATTTCTACCCCACGGAACGCGCCCACCTGCAAGACGCCAGCCACGACCCGAGGTGGTGCACGACATCCGGCTCAAGCCATTATACGAACGATAGAAATGTGGACAGTCATCAAAGAGTGAACTACATGTGAATTGTGAACTGTGGCTCGCGACTCTACTATACTTTTGTTGTGTATTTGTGTTTTCATTTTGTGCTGCATCGGGACGATGCACTTTTTTTAAGAGGGGGAATAATGCCGCGAGCGCAGCTGACTGAGTAGGCAGCGCGCTCGTGGCCTAATCGTTACCGCGCGTGCCTTCCACTCAGAAAGCCAGGGTTCGATTCCTGGCGCATTTTTGGTTGACTCTAATATAATGTTCTGGTAAATTCGAGAACCGTGTTGCTGATTCGAGTTTAGAATGTTCTACACGCCGAACCTTCTAGGAGCCCACGTGTGTACAAAAGGGGCTGCGTGTGGCCAGCCGGAGTCAGTTTCGCCCCAGTGTTCGACTCTGCTCTTTCGCCGACTTCGACGCCCGCGACGCTCCGCTGTTATCGTCTGTTTTTTTTTTTTTTGGGGGGGGCACAAGTTCGCCCCCAATAAACGTTTCAGTTTCTCCAGTTATTCTTTGTTTCCTCGCCTTTCCATGCGTGACATTTTCATGCCGGGTTACCCATTCAAGTCTAAGATTCGTGGATCTTAGACTTGAAGGGTTAACCTGGCATGTACGAGGGGGGACCCAAAAGAAACCGAACTAATTCTTTTTGAAGCAGAGCTTTTGCAGTACCGCGTTTTGCCGCCAGGAGTTGATAGAGCGAACATTGCTGAGTCATTAGGCCTAATTCCGTCCTCGAAGAAGGTTAGGACTAGTTGCGGCTGGGTTTATAGTGACAAGTGTTTCGTGTGGGCGTCGTTTTTGCAATGTCTGATTTCTGTGAACAGCGTGCGGCGGTTAAATTCTGTTTTTTGCTCGGAAAAAGTGGAACAGAAACTATTGAACTGTTAAAAACGGCGTACAAGGACGATTCCATGGGAAAAACTCAAGTGTTTGAGTGGTTTTCTCGTTTCAAGAATGGCGACATGTCAATTCATGACAACCCTATTGAAAATAACCCATTAGCCTTGATGTGTCCTGGGACCCTGTTAGCCCTTCAAACCCTTTAGACCCGTCAGCCCTTTAGACCCATCAACCCTTTAGACCCGTCAACCCTTTAGACCCGTCAACCCTTTAGACCCATAAACCCTTTAGACCCAACAACCCTTTAGACCCATTAGCTCCTCAGAAATTGAATGCTCTATTCTTCGATTCATAATTAGGGTACAACACTATCAAGGCTACTGACACGCGCATGTGGCTTCATCAAGGTGCAAAGGTATGCATCCAAGTCATCTCTTTGGTCGTCAAACGACGGCATTAGCTTATGGGGACTGAAATACTGTGACGCAGTAACTCCATGGGGTCCTTCACCACCGCCCGCACCATGCCTGTCACTTGCCGACCCCTCGGCCTCAATCACCCTAAGCTTAAGCTGGAGCGTTCTCTTCGTTATTTCCTCCAGTTCCGCTTTCTTTCAAAGAGCTTCTCGTTCGGCCACTCTGTCATCTCTTTGCCGAGCTCGTTCCTCGTCAACCCATGTTCGTAATTCTGTTCTTGCCGCGTACGCTACACTATTGAAAATATTTCTAAGGGGCCCGTCAGCCTTGAAGGATTATGGGACCGCACAGGCCTTCAAAACCCTTCAAAAATACCCTACAGAAAAACCCTTCAGGGATACCCCATAGAAAAACCCTTTAGCCCCACAGCCCTTCCACCCGTCAACCCTTTAGACGCCCAAATGACTGTGAACCATACACGAAAATGCAGTTCAAAACATATTGAAAATTTATTGCAGACATTTAGTTTTACATGCATATTATAACTCAAAAAGGCGATAAAAAGCAACGTTTGTTCAAACCCGACGCAAGGAGCGGTAGACGAAAGAGATAACAAATATGGACAACTGACTTCTTTATCAAAAAGAAAAATATCTTTCAAAGTAATCACGAGTCACAATGCCGCTGGGTATATTCCTGATATACGGTAGTTCAGCTAATAAAACCGAGCAAGTGCACCTCACGGACACATACACAGTCTCAGTAAGCATGTTTAGCGAAAACCACGAACTCTCAAGCAGCACTCGCCGCCGGTGCGAAATCCTGAGCACAGTCACGGTTTCGTCCACGATGACGTCGCGCCGGCGTCTTTTTCGCTCGCTGGATGCTTCTGAGGTCGAACGGACGAAGAGGCGCAAGGAACAAGTCCGGACAGCGGCCGTCATCCACCGTCTCAGGACCCACTTCGCCATAATCCCGGTGCGCAGGCACAACATGCGGTGGGACGCTGACCCCGCCTGTCAGGCTTTGCAGCGAGTAAGCCGACACCGGCCACCATCTCCTTGAATGAGCCAACGCTCGAGCGGTGCTGAAGGCGGCCAGCGCCGAACTGGAGTTCACCTGCGTAACCAAGGAAGAAACTGCACGGATCAAAACAGATCAAGGGGCGAGCTCTCAAAGCCATACTCACCTTTCTGGAGGAAGCAGGTCCGTTCCAGATATACAAAGCGGTAAGAAGCAAACCGCCAACGAGTAGAAAGAAAATGGCTACAGCGGCATCCTGGCCGTCCTGGCTTCCTCACATCACCCTCTCCCGCCGGCCGCTGGCCAGGCACCAGGCAGTTCTGCACCGTCTCCCCATCGCCGGGCGGGGAGAGGCGCTGTTTGGCTTGTTTTTAGATGCGGAGCATCTCTTGCTCGGGTCTATGCAAGCTTCGCGCGTTCCCCATCACGTGACCGGGGCGGGGTCTGAGCGTTTTTCCCCCGGAGGAGGGAAAGGAGGAAAGTTTTCGGCGCGCGGGTCGCAGCGCCAGGCCAGGCCTTTCTAGTGGGGTGAGCTTTCCCCGCAACTCCTCGGCCGTCGTTTTTTTTTTATAGCATTTCCCGTCCGCTCGCGTCCGTTAGGAAACCTGCAAGCGCTGTTACGGCATTTTGCGCCGCCTTACCGTGCGGTCTGATTAGACTTTCAAAGTTACTCGCGCTACATCAGTTCACCGCTGTTGACTCCACTCGCCTCAAAACGCCGCTCGGCCAACACTACTCGGCCGGCGCCTCGTCAATTCTCCACATGGGGCGGTCGCCCTCAGTGGCCTCCTTGGCGACCGAACAGCCGGCAGTGACAGACAGGTCCAGGAGCCCACTCGTATTTGATAGAAGAGCAGAAATAAAAATAGGACCGTACACACATACGATCGGCATTCTCCAAATACTGTAAACGACTAAATTTTCGCGAGGACCTAATTTTCGCGAATTTTGCGAATCGCTTACATTTCGCGAAAAATACGTCCCGCGAACAATTCGGGCAATATGTGAACGCTACGGAAGCCACACTCAATTCGCGAAAATTAGAACCCGCGAATAATTTCAAATTCTCAGCTTCGGCCCGATTCGCGAAAACTTGAGCCCGCGAAATTAAGTCGTTTACAGTACTTATTTTTTTCCCGTCGCGTACAATAAGCAGCTATGTTCTAATTCTCCGAAATGTGTTTTCTGCACCTAAGCCGTTGCCCACAGACATCTCAAGAAGCCTGAAGGTTTTCCCGACCCCATTAGAAAAATTCTTGGCTGGCTTTCAGACATTTCAAGGCATTGTAAAGGGCACTTCAGACATTTCAGGAGAGCCTCTGACGGGGCTAGCGAACCCACCAGGAAATATTGGCGCCCCCTTCAAACATCTCAGAAATTCCTGAAGTCCCCTTCACATCCTTTAAAAAAATCCTGAAGTCCCATCAGAGCGATTTTCAATAGGGTAGTTATTGTCAGGTTCTTTATGGTAAAACGAAAGGAAACTCAGAGGTCCCTCTGATTTTTGATATCAAAGAAATATATTTGCACCCAGTTTTTCTACTTTCTGAATCCCCGCAAGGAAAAAAAAAAAGGAAACTTATGAGCAAATAAATAAAAGAAAAGGGCGTTCATCCAAAGTTCGACTTGCCAAGGTTGGCACTGGTTTACGCTGGTGGTAGAAGCCGGTGTCGTTTGGCTCCAGCAGCCGGCGTACCGATGGTGACCAGTCAACCGGTTGTTGGGATGGCTTTGCCGGTTCGCTCTTGAGCCAGGCTTGCCGTTCAGAGTTGACGGTGAGGACAGGTCGGCAGACTTCTAGGGATGACAGCTTTGGCGGCGTATTCCGGAGCCAAGCTTTTCCGAATGCGTCCGCTTCCGCCCTGAATCTCCTCGTTCCTCTCGACTTCCTTTTCTTTCCTCCCCTTTTATTCTTGTCTCCTTTCATTTTCTTCCTCTTTTTGTCGCCGTATTGATCACATCATTACAACACGCAGTCATAATTTTTGCCTAGTATTTTAAGCACTAAAAATATTGAATTAGGAATTGCATACAAATACAACTGGCAGGCTACAGTTTTTCTTAAGGCCGGTTCATACACTTGCGTTTGAGTGCGTTTGACTGCGTTGCGTCGAGAACCGAATGCGAGTCACCGGCACATCTGTGCTTCGTATGAAGCGTGGAATCCAATTCGAGGAATCATCTTGGCACGCGATATAAGCAGCAGGGGTGTGCTGGTTTCTCATAGCCGCAACGCAGTCAAACGCAACTGTCTGAACCAGGCTTTACTTCAACAAACTTCTGCGAGTTGCTTGTAATTGTTTGACGGGTGTGTTTGAAGGCCCCACAGACATTTCAAAAAATCTCTTAGAACTTTCTAAAGGGCATTTCAAACCCTTTAAGAAAGATTCTGATGTGGCCCAGAACGCATCAAGGAATCTTAAAGGGTCCTTCAAACCTTTTACGAAATCGTTGAAGTGCCCCTTAGACCTTTTAAAAGGTTTTGACAGGCCCTTAAGACTTTCTTAAATGGTACGTCAAACCCATCAAAACGTTTTGATGGGCCCTTTAGACTCCCTTGAGGGGTACGTCAAACCCGTTAAACATTCTTGAAGGCCCCCTCAAACCTTTTAAAAAGTTTTGAAGGGCCCTTTAGACTTATTTTCAATAGGGAAACCTCGTTCCGGTCGTCCTTCCACGGCACGAACACATGAAAACGTTGAAAAAATTCGTGCAATCATCAACGAAGATCGACGACGGACCATTGACGAAATTGTGGAGCTGTCGGGAGTGAGTTGGAGTTCATTGCAGCGAATTCTGACAGAAGATTTGGGAATAAAAAGGGTGGCTGCCAAATTCGTGCCACGACTGCTGACTGCTGAACAAAAGCAAGGTCGCGTGGAAGCATGCTGTGCTTTGAAAGAAGAGTCCCGAAGTGACCCAAACTTTTTTTCAAAAGTTATTACAGGTGACGAAACTTGGTGCTATGGTTACGATCCTGAATCAAAGCAACAATCAAGCCTGTGGAAGACTTCAGGTTCGCCTCGCCCCAAGAAAGCTCGTCAGGTGAAATCAAACATCAAAACAATGCTGATTAGTTTTTTCGATGTGAAAAGAGTCGTCCATTCAGAGTTTGTTCCGCAGGGTCAGACAGTTAACCAGGCTTTCTACTTGGAGGTTTTGAAAAGATTGCGCAACAGTGTGCGGCGGAAGCGGCCCGATTTGTGGAAGTCGGGTGACTGGTTTTTCCATCATGACAATGCCCCGGCTCACACTGCCTTGTCTGTACGACAATTCTTGACCAAAAATGGTATGACCCCTGTTCCTCACCCCCCATACTCACCCGACCTTGCCCCGTGCAACGTTTTTTTGTTTCCTAGAATGAAAAGAGAAATGAAAGGAAAGTGTTTTGCTGACGTTGCTGAGGTGAAGAAAAAAACGACGGAGGCGCTGTCAAGCATCACAAAAGATAAATTTAAACAATGTTTCGACACATGGATTAAAAGATTAGACAAGTGTATTAGTGCAAGTGAACAGTACTTTGAAGGAGATTGAACGTTTGTACTTGAAATGGGAATAAATAAATGCAAAAAATTTAGTTCGGTTTCTTTTGGGTCCCCCCTCGTATGCTGGTCTTATGAGCCTTGAAAGAAAAAAAAAACGGTCCTCCCATTCCACCCAGCCCACTCCCAGCTCATGAAGAGGAGCGTAGAGCGGATATGTCTAAATACTTCAATCACGAAGTCATGCAAGCATGCAATTGAAAAGAGCTTCAACGGGCAAATCGCAAGGTTAAAGTCCTTAGGAATGCGCCAATTCGTTATTGACTTCGGTGATTGAAAGTCTCCTCCATCAGATCAAACAAAATGGAGGCGTGATAAAAAAAAAATTTAGGGACAAGACAAGAAGAGCGGTGGTAGAGCCATACGTGCCTAAGTGCTCTCATGGCCTAAAGAGGGGAGCAAACATAGTTAACGTAGTTGTAGTCTTTTCAGTCCAAAAAAGCTCTATGTCACGTGAACAGAGGTAAACTGGGCTTCAAGTTATACAGTAAACTGCTCCAAAAACCAAAGGACGAAATTTGTGTCCTGTGCGGAAGGTGTCATTCATTCCTTTCCACTTTCCTGTGAGGAAGAGTACATAGGGCAGACAGGACGGTATCTTAATGACCGCCTTCGAGAGCATGGCAACTACATTGTCAACGTAAACTCGGGACATTTAGGAATTCACTGTAGGGACTGCGGGTGTTCGGCGTTTTAAAGGATTGGGGTGCACCGATTTTAAGGTTAAAAAAATTTGCATCTCGTCATTTTCACATTGTTTATCGTGTTCCGGAGGATAGAGAAAACATCTCCTTTATTAAAAAATGTCACGATTCCGCTGCATAATCGCAAAAGCAAAAATCGAGCTTTTTCCCTCACCTGCAGCCGCGAGTGGCAGCCGAAGGAACTAGGGCGACAAGCTTACGTGGCCTCACTCGGCTCTAAGCTGCAAAAAATAACGCCCGCTAATATCAGCAGAGAGAGGGAGAGGAAGCGTCCTCCGAGAGAGCAGCCGGAAAGCTACACGGCACCTCGAATTACGTCACTAGGAGTGCGACCAGGTGTGATCCTGAAGGCTGTGAGTGAGTTGAGGCATAGCAGAAATGCCAATATATATCTTTTTTCTTTACACAACAACTAGGACACTCAGGCGAAATCGGTTTTGTATTCTTTACTTCAGAAGTGTCAGAAGGCAACTTCCACAAATTTTGACCGAAGTCCGGGAATCGCTGACCCCCGCTTTATAGAAGTGTACTGTAGTACGCAAGAGTCCCAACCAACTCACCAGGGAAATTATAGAAGCAGCAAGCATTGAAAGACGGAATGACAGGTATTTCAGCAGCTTACATAACTCTTTCAACAAGAGACCTAGACTATTTGGCCAAAGGGACTCTCAGGCAGCAAGAAAATATGCTTTAATATTTTAATTTTTTTAATGTAATTTTTTTTCAAAGGATTTGTAAGGAAATTTTGAACTTTTTTTATATTTTTGGGTTGGCATCTCGTTTTTAGTGGCTAAAAAAGTCGTTCATTGTAAGTAAATGAAGAAGATAATAAATACAAACCAAGAGTTGTGAGTCAGCGCTGAGCGACTGCATTACTTTCTAATGTTCCTGTGTCCGTGTGCATTTTTCTTATGGTGCGCTGTAAAGTTAAATACCACTCCCTACACTGAGCCGTTTACCTTACATAGGTCATACTAACCAGTGATCAACAACAAGCATCGCTAACGGGCGTACCTGAGTCTTGAGTGCTTTTTGTGGTCGCATTTAACTTCACGTCAGCACGAACATCAATGATGTAACCACCTCGGCCCTCTGGCACCAGATTAGCCGAGTAAACGCCGTCGCCTGCTTTCAAATCGGCTCCTGCGTAAGCAAAGAGCATACGATTGGTGTTTTGGTCTCCAACTGCAAAATTTCAGGAGAAAAAAAAAAAAAAACGCAGAATGGGCGAGCGCAGTTAACCTTGTTTAGAGTTCAAGGTGGAAGACAAAACCCTACCAGGAAACGTTTTCATGCTCATGGAGAGTCGGCTATTTGGCGTCGTAATGCATTGTTCAGAACATTGAAAAATGAAAATATATATATATATACATTTTATATTCACTCCTTTGCATAATTTAGCGCATTTATAAACGTTTGCAATGTATTCATGAGGTTGAGAATTTTGTACATTGGTACTAGCCCCATGTTGACTTAAAAACGTTAGACCAAATTGCGAACTAAAACATGCTTTTCGTGTAAGGCTGGTCAAAATATTACCCGGAGAAACTCAGCCATCTGCGTTAATGCCTTATTTCGATATTGTTTCGTTTACGTTTTTCACACTGAAAAGCATAGCGACAGAGCCCCAGCACGCAACCGATCTCGCCAGACCGCCATCTACTACCGCGCGATAAGTACGCCTCCTATGGCAACCGTCACTTTGGGTGCCTACATGTTTCTGCCGCTCCGCTGGTTAGGGTAGCGACAACGTTTGTGATACCTGTTGCCGACAAGCCATTGTCGCCTACCTTGCTACCATCGCAACCTCCGCTGTTTTCTTCGACCATTTTGTCACACTCGCCGGTCGTGCGCTCGGACTACGCCGCTAATCCTCGTTAGGGCTAGGGAGCGCCCACCGCTCTCGTTCCGACGGCGAGGTTTCGACGTGCACTGCCGGTTTGTTGCGTTTTACTTTGTCGCGGGAACTTGCGTCTCATTAAAAGCAACGTACACTTCCTGCTCGCAACTTCAAAATACGAAACACCCGAAGAAAGAGCGCGACAGCCACCATGACTGCCATCCCGCTGGGCCTCCGACTCCTATTATGAACGGAAACGAAAGTGGTCTCCCAGTATGGCCAGTATTTCGAGACTACAGAAACTCAACCTTGTTTACGTTTAGCGAAATAAGAAGCAGGAACAAATGGCGGTGGGAGAGGATCTGGGAAAGGGTACCAAGACGTTGGCGCCACCCTAAAGCGGAGTGGAAACATGTAGGCACCCTACCGTCACTATGGCAAAGAAGCGTCTCCTGAACGCTTCGTTTCCTTGGTGACAGTTTTATCAAATTCCATTCCCTGAGTGCCAAAAGCATTACAAAAGTCAGGTGGGAAATAAGATGATTACATCTTAGAAATATTGTTAAAACATGGCCTCGATCAAATAGTCCGGGGACCCACAAGAACGTGTGGGCCACGAAATTCCATTTTAGATCTCTGCTTTCTTTCGACGTGCTTTCGTGAGTACGAGGTGTCTGTTGTAGACGAGATTTCAGATCATAAGCTGGTGCGTGTGACGGTAACACAAAATAGCCCCCCTAAAAAACAGAAAAAGAATACGGCACTCGTTTGCAACTTTGAAAAAGCTGAGGACACAACTTTCTTAGATTATTTAGATTATTCCCTCGATTCTTTTCGCCAGGATGCTAACGTTGAAAGCCTCTGGAATCACTTTAAGGAAGCAGTAAACTACTGTCTAACAGCGCATGTTCCTCAGAGAATAAAAAGATTAATAAGACAAATCCTTATGTCACTCGTGAGATCATCCACTTAAAGCGCAGATTAAAACGTAAGAGACTGTGTAAGCACTGGAACTTATTAGCAATTAGTTCTTTAAGCCGTGATGGGAAAAAGAAACTCAAAGATTCCAAAACTAGCTTCTTTGCAAATACGATGAATACGATTTTAAAAACGTCGCCTCATAAGTTTTGGCAACATCTGTCGCCTAAGCAGAAAGTTATAAAAGAAGTTTATGTGGACGGTGCTATTGGGCAGGAGATCGAACTATAGGGGGCGCTCTAACCCGTTTGTTGTCCCCATACTCGGTGTTTACTCAACACAAGGCCTGTGCACATGCCTAGAGGCCTTATGGGCATGTCCATGTCATCTTCCACAATAGAGCGCGGGGCACAGTTTAATCTAAAAAATATTAACAATCGACGAAGCGACGTTAAGTGCCGGATCTATCCTCAGAGAATGCGAGCTTGACCCACTTCGGCTTTTGTGCTGAGCTGGGACCGTGCATGCTGCATTGTTCATGCAGGCCGTGGTGGAAACAAAAGAGCCCCTCCTCCCCCTCGCCGGAGAACACAAACTCCAGCCGAACGCTGACGCCGCGTTCGATTATGTCGGCCGAGCGCCGAGTCATTGTATTTGTTGTCCCCATCCGTGTAGTTCTAAAGTTAACCGCTTGGGCCGTCACGGTCGCTCCTCCTCCCCAATATGCGATAATCCGCCTACCGTAGCAAATGAATTCAATATCTACTTTCACACGGTTTTTTCAGCGGGCACATCTGTAAATGATCTGACTGACAACAAACCCAGTCTGCAAACACAGCCTATTCAAATTACTTACGAGGGAGTGAGGGCCTTACTACTAAATATTGACATATAAAAATCGCCGGGACCAGATAAAATCCCAAATGAATCCGTGAGGCATTACTGCGAACCGGTTTCACGTTTTTTGACCATTATCTTTCAACAGTCGCTAAATATATGTTGCTTACAAAAGGATTGGTTAATTGCCAATGTTGTACCCATTCACAAATCGGGCAACCATCTTTAAGTTAAAAACTACCGGCCAATATCGTTGACATCAATAACATGCGAAATGCTCGAACACATGATTTCTAAACATCTCGTTGATTTCCTAGAAGACAAAAACCTTTTTTATGATAAACAACACGGTTTTCGCAGGAAGCTATCGACTATCACCCAGTTGTTTGAATCAACCCATCAGTTTGGAAAAGTGCTAAATGTTCGTGGCCAAGTAGATGTTGTATCTATCGACTTATCTAAAGCATTTGACAGAGTCACGCATACAAAGTTACTTGAAAAGTTATTTCTTCTTGGTGTTGATAAGAACTTGGTTCTCTGGATCAAATCATACTTATCTGATAGGACACAATACGTTGAAAGTGACGGTCATGCGTCATCTGTTCTACCGGTCACGTCTGGCGTACCCCAAGGATCTGTTTTGAGGCCAGTTTTGTTTTTAGTTTATGTTAACGATATCGCTCAAGATATCAACCCAGCTGTAGAAGTGCGTTTGTTTGCTGATGATTGTTTGGTTTACATCCCCGTAGTAACTGTAGATGATCAAGCATTATTGAATGACTCTTTGACGACTATATTTCACTGGTGTGAAAAATGGGATATGCGAATTATTTTGATAAAACTACTTTCTTCGGCATAACCAAAAAGAAGTTTCCGTTGATGTTTTTGTATGAAATAAATCTAGTAGTCTTGCAACGTTCTAACACTATTAAGTATCTTGGTATTACTATCTCGGGTGATCTCAGCTGGAATACGCAGGTTAAAAATGTATGTAATTCATCATATAGGAAACTTTGTTTTATGAGGCGATCTCTGGGAGGGACGAACTCCGATATCCGGACCAACGTTTATAAAACTCTAGTGCGCCCAACATTTGAATATGCGTCGATAATTTGGGACCCCACGCACAAATCCAAATAGATAAAGTGGAGCGCATTCAAAGGCTGGAAGAAAGGTTTATCTTTTCTAAATACGATAGACACGAGTCTGTTTCGGCATTGTTGAGGGAAGCCCAATTATCCTCTTTAGCGTCAAGACGAAGAATTGCGCGGCTGAAGGGTTTTTATTTGTTGTATTTTAAATATCTCCATATAGACACGCAAACTTATATCAGATCTTCTGGAAGACGGTCTCGACGACTAAACAATGAATTGTCAGTTGGCCCATTTATGCCCAATATTGTCATTTTTAAATATTCGTTTCTTGACAAAACAATAGAAGAATGGAACAGATTACCCCCAAGTGTTTTTTCGGACGTCACGTCTGTTGAAGAATTTGAAGAAAAGCTGATGAACTGGTTTGCTGACGAGTAGTTGCACCTGTGAGAATGATTGTTCTATGTATAATTTCTTGTGTCACCTGTAATTTTTTTATGTATTACTGTATCCACTCCTGCTATAACCCGCAAGGGTTGGCAGTATTTGAAATAAATAAATATATAAAATAAAAAAGGTTACAAAAGTTACAAAGATTATAAAGGTTGCAAAGGATTTTTTTTTAAAAATTCGGGAACTTGGCGGCCCACGAATGCATGCAGATAAATGAATGAATGGTGCTAGTTAACGGGAATGGGCCCCATTTTCCCAGTGAAACGTTCAGGAAATTCCTTATAACTTTTTAAAAAGTGAGTAAGTAATAGCTTTATTTACCATGTATAAACATGGTGGGGGCTGTGGAAAAAAGCTGTATAAGCAGCTTGACTGGTCCTTAGCCCCCCTAGGTGCATACCGTGGCGAGAAGACATATAAAAAGAACACATGAAATTATATAATATTACAAGGTACTTTCATCATAAAAATGGACAACAGACAATTATCAGCAATAGATCAAACAAGAATAACACTTGCCTATAAAAGAAGTTGGAAAATTGAACCCAAGAAAGGGAAAACTATCCAAAATATTTTAAGATGCTTCAACAGAATATATATATATATATATATATATATATTATTATTATTAGGTTACAAATATAGGGTGATTTAATGAGGAATGATTAGATACAGGATGGGTAGTAGGGGTGACATTCGTCCGGGAACAGTCCGAGCTCTTTGAATGCTCGTCGAGCGCGCGCCACTCTGCGGTACCACTTCTTCTTCCTAACAATATTCACCCCGTCGGTGCAGGCACCGGTCCTCTGGTGCGTATGAGAGGCTTACGTATCGCGACGATAGTAAGGCTTCATACGGCTTATGGGGACCACGTCAGAAGATCTTGAACTATGATCAAGGGGCGGGGTAACAGGCGCAACTTCGTAGTTGTTGAAAGAAAGTTGACGGACGACACGGAACGGGCCGACGAATTGCTTGAGGAGTTTTTGAGACTTGCCGGGTGCGCGCAAGGGAGACCACAAGAGAACTTCGTCGCCGATGGCGTAGGTGGTAGGCAGATGACATGCATCGTAACGTAGCTTCTGGTGCTGCTGCGATTCTTGGGTGTGCATGCGGGCGAGTTGGCGAGCGTCCTCTGCTCTGGATGTGATCTCTGCTACGGACGGCTGAACCAAGGTGTCAGGTGTGTAGGGCAAAGTGGTATCAAGAGGTGTGAAGGGTTCGCGGTCATAGAGGAGGTAGTATGGAGAGTAGCCGGTTGTAGACTGCCGTGCCATATTATATGCATATGTTACGTAGGGAAGAATGATGTCCCAGTTGGTGTGATGGTCAGCAACATACATGGAAACCATGTCGGCAAGTGTGTGGTTCAAGCGCTCGGTCAGTCCATTTGTTTGGGGATGGTAGGCGCTTGTGACTTTGTGGACTGTGGAAGAAAGCCGAAAGACGTCTTCAAGGACTTGAGAGAAAAAGGGAGCGCCACGATCACTAATTATAAACTGGGGAGCTCCATGACGCAAGAGAATGGAGTGCAGAAAAAAATTATCAACTTCATCGGCGTTGGCGGCGGGCACAGAAGTTGTCTTAGCATAGCGTTTCAAATGATCAATAGTTACAATGATCCACTTGTTCCCGCTTGTCGACAAAGGAAAAGGACCGAGAAAGTCGATTCCTATAGGCTGGAATGGTTGGTATGATTGTGGAATCGGTTGTAGTCTACAAGAAAGCCTGGTGGTAGGTCTTTTCTTCGTCTGGCAGTCGTGACACGCCCGAACATATTTGGTGATGGTGCGGGTCATGCCCGTCCAGAAGTAACGACTCCGTATGCGGAAGTACGTTTTGGCAAATCCGAGATGTCCGGCTGTTGCGTCGTCATGGTGAGCTTGAATGACATCCCTTTGTAGTTGTCGGGGGATAACCAAAAGCCAAGCGCGTCGGTGGACAATATAGTTACGCCTATAGAGGACTCCATTCTTGAGTTGGAATAGACGGGCATGGCGTAGAATTTGCGCAGGAGGGTTCTGATATAAGCCCAGTAAGTGGTGAATGATGTGGTGTAAGGAAGGATCAGACTGTTGTGCGGCAGCAATGCCGATGTAGTCTAAGACGGCCGTTGTTGTGTCGGGGTTGCGGAAGGTGTACGTTGCGACGCAGGGGGAAGTGGGCATCTTGAAAGACTGCCCGCGTCGAGGTGTCTTTTGCCAGATTTGTAGTGCACTGTAATTCTGTAGTCTTGTAACTTCAAGGACCAGCGTCCAAGACTTCCGGAAGGGTCTTTTAACGTTGTTAACCAGCATAACGCATGGTGATCAGTGACGATAGTGAAGTGTTTGCCATAGAGATAAGGACGGAATTTTGAAATTACCCAAACAACGGCCAGACACTCGCTTTCTGTTATACTGTAATTTCGCTCTCATTTTGTAAGCGTACGACTTGCATAGGCAATCACACGATGGACACCGAAGACGTTCTGGGCCAACACAGCGCCGATGCCGTGGCCGCTTGCATCTGTGCGGATCTCCGTGTCGGCGCCTGGGACGAAATGATCAAGAACTGGAACGGTCGTCAAGGCAGTCTTCAGGGCTTGGTAGGCATCGTGTTGTTCGCGACTCCATTGGAAGGTCGCATTGTTACGGAGAAGTGAGTTCAGGGGCTCAGCGATGTGGGCGAATCCGGGTATGAATTTCCGAAAATAGGTGCAAAGACCGAGGAAAGCGCGCATGTCTTTCAAATGTTTGGGCACTGGAAACTCGGAAACGGCTTGTACCTTGGATGGGTCAGGGCGAATTCCGTCAGCGCTGACAATGTGACCCAAAACCTTGATTTGGCGTGCTCCAAAGACACATTTTTTTTAGTTAAGCTGTAGGTGGGCTGATCAAAAGCAGTCGAGGACGTGCTTTAGCCTGTTCGAGTGTTGAGAGAATGAACGGGAAAAAACAATGATATCGTCTAGATAGCATAGGCATATTTTCCAGGTGAGACCACGCAGCACAGTGTCCATCATTCTTTCAAATGTGGCTGGGGCATTACACAAACCAAAGGGCATGACGTTAAACTGATAGAGGCCGGCGGAGGTAATGAAGGCAGTTTTAGGTTTGTCTATATCCGCAACGGGTATCTGCCAATAGCCACTGCGAAGGTCCATTGAAGAGAAGAAGGATGATCCTTGAAGAGTATCGAGAGTGTCGTCAATTCTGGCTAGAGGGTAGACGTCCTTGGAAGTAATTTTGTTTAAGCGTCGGTAATCTACGCAAAAGTGCCAGGTTCCATCTTTTTTCTTTACGAGGACTACAGGTGACGACAAGGGGCTTGATGAGGGTTCAATTATTTTCTTGCGAAGCATATCAGTGACGTGTTCGTGAATGACCTGGCGCTCTGCCGATGAAACTCGGTAGGGACGACTTCGAACGGGAGAGGCTTCGCCCGTTTCGATGTGATGGGAGACCTCCGACGTCTGCGCAAGAGGTCGATTGTCGAAATTGAAGAGGTCGTCATATGAAAGAAGAAGCTGGGTTAAAGCTTCTCTTTGGCCGTCAGATAAGCGGGCGTCTATCATCTTCGCAACGGCGCATTTTGGCGTCCGGAGGGGCTGACAAGGTCGGAATGTTAATACTGTCAGAAAGGGGTACGAAGTTGTCGTAGATATGAGTAGTGAGTGTAGCCAAGCGGGCACCACGGGGTACAATTTGGGGTTCAACTGAGGTGTTGGTGATGAAGAGAGAAACCTGTCCTTGAAGTGTGTCGGCGATGCAGTAGGGAATGATGACAGGCTTCTTTGTGACAAGACTGGCGATGGGCTCGATAAGACCGGAGGTGCATGGAAGAGGACGGTTCGGCATGAATGTGATATAGGCAGCCGAGAGGGGAGGTAAGATGTAATCGCTACTGGCGTGAAGAAATATGGGGTAAGGTTCACAGGTGGTGTCAGTAGTCGGCGAAGAGTTCAAGAGCAATTCCCGGCTGGCGCAGTCAATGGTCGCGTCAGTGGCCGAAAGAAAATCCCATCCCAATATAACGTCGACGACACAATTTTCGAGTACAGTGAACAGAATTATGTAGGAAGTACCACCGATCTGAACCGGCATAGTGGCAGTGACCGAGAGGTTGTACGAGGTCACTGTTTCCAATGCGAAGGAAATGTCCAGGAGATGGTGGAGTTAGCACTTTGTGCATACGGCGACGGAGTTGATTAGAAATGCAGGATTTTGCTGCACCTGTGTCTATTAAAGCTGCGACTTTTTCTCTTCCAATTTCGACGGCGATAGTGGTAGGGCCAAGAGAAGGAGGATTTGGGGCTGTTGACGGCGATGCAGCCTGACCTCCTGTGCCACGACAGGCTGCGTTGTTTAGTTTGACGGTGGAGATGTGGCAGTGGCATCAATAAACGGCGAGACAGAGCGGCGTCGAGGGTAGGGGGATGGGGACCGGCCACGCCGAGAACCAGGAAAAGGGGGAGGACTCCAGTTGCGGCGGTCGTCGGAGGTGCGGCTGGGGTTGTGGTCGTTGAAGGGTGGGGTAGAAGTGGGATTGCGATTGTATGTCTTGGACTGAATATGGCGGCGGCAGTAGCGAATAACGTGGCCAGGTGAGTGGCAGTAGAAGCATACCGGACGGTTTTCTTCGTTGCGATATGCCTCAGTTCTTCGGGGTGGTCCGTAACGTCGAGGAGGTGGGGAAACGTTATTCAAATGCTGCACGGAGGCAGAGGTGTGGGGATGCGTGCTGCAAGGCGCAGATGGGCGGCGAGAAAGCAGGCGGCGGGACTTGAGGGCAAGGAACCGGTGCGATGGGGCAAAGCGCAGCCCGAAGTTCATCCTTGATGACTTGCTGAACACTAGAAGTCTCGGTTTGTGGGCGTGAAATGTCGGCGGAGGGGCGAAAGGAAGCCACAAATTCGCGTAATTCTTCGCGAATGATTCTTCGTATAAGAGTAGAAAGCTCACCGGCGGAAGATGGGGCGGACTCTTCCGGGAGGCGTTCAAACAGAGCGTTGAGGATCCGGCCGCTTTGTAGCTCTTCGTACTTCTTACATTCCGCAATGAGCTGGTGGACGGTCGGAGGCGATTTAGGTGCGACGACAGAAAACAGTTGCTGGGACAATCCCTTCAAGATGTGCCTGATTTTCTCGTCCTCTGGCATAGCTGCATTGACGCGGCGGCAAAGGCGGAGTACGTCTTCGATATAAGAGGTCGAAGATTCAGAGGCGGCTTGGTACCGCTTGGAAAGCTTGTCCTTGGCATGCTGTCTGTGGCGTTCAGGTGTGTCAAAACGTCCGCAAAGGCGGCTTTGAACGCGTCCCATGAATTGATTTCAGTTTCATGGTTGTCGAACTATTGTAGTGCTGTGCCTTTCAGGAAAAACACAACGTTGGCGAGCTTGATCATGTCGTCCCAACGATTATGTTGACTCACGCGGTCAGAGTTCTTCAGCTAGTCTTGGACGTCCGAATCAGGGGTACCAGTGAATTCGGGGGGGGGGGGGTGGGGGGGGGGGGGAGGGGTCACGTTGGCGATTCTTGATGGGTAGAGGCCGCTGGTCGGCTGTGTTGGCGTTCTAATCGGGCATGGTTGCAGAGGTGAAGCGGCCGCTGTGCAGCTCCAGGTCAGATGAGCGGAAGGGAGAGGTTGGGGATTTTGCATTAGGTTACAAATATAGGGTGATTTAATGAGGAATGATTAGATACAGGATGGATAGTACGTGTGACATTCGTCCGGGAACAGTCCGAGCTCTCTGAATGCTCGTCGAGCGCGCGCCACTCTGCGGTACCACTTCTTCCTAACAATATATATATATATATATATATTGTTGAAGCATCTTAAAATATTTTGAATAGTTTTCCCTTTCTTCTGTTCAACTTGTGTTCATACAAGTACACACATATACATTATACATACATACACATACATACATACATACATACATACATACATACCGAGAGACGCACATATACCTACACGTATACGCACGCGTACAATATATATGTCTGTTTTTATGCTTCGTACATTGCGCGAAGTTCACTATATCTGCAAGTGTACAGATCAAAATGAACGTGGTGATAGTTGTTTAAAAGGGATGATAAAAGATAACGAAGACATTCTTTTCCGGAGTTTAGTCGAGTTGTAGGGACTGCCTAGCTCTCTTTGTGTCTTGTAGAGTAACTAGAGGTTTTTATTTGCAGTCGGGAAAGATTGCGTATATTGCTTATATTTCTCCGTGTTTCTAATTTATAGCGAGCACTCAAACGATATCTGTTTAGGTTGTGTGCCCTGATAACGCGAGAACAACGAAAGAAAATTGAACTTGGTGTTTCTTTTGTAATAAAGGAATACGTTCTAGGTTTGAAGAAGTAATTGTCCCCCAACACTAGTTGACAATAGTTAAAGTGTGAGTAAAACAGTGAATTATGAAGAATCAACTTAACTTGTGCGGGAAGGAGGTATCGAATGCGTCCAATTATACCAGTAATTTCTGCTATTTTTGTTAGCAAGTAGTTTACATGAGCGTCTCATAGCATGTCGGCGGTTTCGAAATGCGTGAAGCGAATGTAGTTTAGAAACTTTGAAATCGGGTTCGAAAGGCTCAGCCCGGGGCGGACCTTCTGATTCGCCGGAATGAGCGTTCGGCTAGACAAAGCTTATTTTTGCGATGAAAAACAATTTACATTTTATTTCGGACACGCTGTATGTGCGGGTGTATCTCAAAACGTCCCATTCGCATTTGAACTTTGCACATTTCGACCCATTCTCATTTGGTCCTTCTCGTTTGAACCTTCTCATAAGATCCGAATGGTGTTTTTCGCAACTGGACCCATTCGCATTTCGCCCGTTCGCGCTACGACCGAATGGAGCTAGTTCGGCATGCTTCTAACGTCGTTATGACTTCGCGGCTTTGTTGATGAGCCTTACCTTGCTTGGGCCCTCAACATACCATCAGATATATGTTATGTGTAGAGGCACGCACTGAGAATCGTACATGGACGCCTGCTTTCCTTCCTCTAAGCAAGTGAGAGAGAAAAAAAAGCGGTGAACATTTAATTTGGAAACTTTGTTTGAACAGAAATAGCATACATAATAGCAGAGGTTTTCAACCATTGATGTTTCGTGGACCCCTTGTAGAAAGGCGGAGATGATGGAGGACCCCGTTCGGGGTGAGGGGAATAGAAAGGTATAGGTTACCATGATAATGATTTAATAAATGGATGTAACTAATTGCTAGTGTGAAGTAGACCTATCTCATTGACATACACACGAGAGTATCTCTCCCGAAAATTGGAACGTCTCTTCTCAACGTGAATAAAGACAACTAATATTGCCGGGCCTGACTGATGAGACAGGGCTTCGCAGGCCCCTAGGTTGCCTTCACTGACCCCCTTTTGAGAACCACTCTATTATAGAAGTGGTGGCGTTTTCCCAAGTCGAGAGACCTTCAACAACGTGACATTTCCGTATATGATCTGGCTGCGATAAACAGTTCATCTGTTTTATTGTCAGCTAGTAGCTTTTCACGACGACCTCGACGCACTGCTAGAATCCTTAGCAGGGAGAGTATGCCTGCAGCGTGGCAAACGCATACACTCACACACAAATTATATCAATATATGTATTAATATTACCCTAAAAAAACGATTTTGGTATAGAAAGAGTCAAGTGAGACGTGTCAAAGCGAGATATTTTCGAGAATGGCTGTTTTGAAAAGGGCCAGGTGAAAAGGGCGAAACGAGAACGGGCCCAAATGAGGAGGGTTGGAATGCGACAGACGAAACAGGAAAGGGCTAAATGCGACAGGTCCAAGAGAGAAGATCTTTTTGAGAATGATTGTTTTGAGAAAGGCCAAGTGAGAAGGTCGAAACGAGAACGGGCTCAAATGATAACCACCCGTACGTGCAGTCATTTTCCTTCTTGCCTAACCTTAGATTATGGTCACGTTTTAATTCGAAGCATCTACAGTTCACTGACGACTTGATCGACTCTGTTGGCGTCTATAAGCGAATGTGCTGATGGTATGCACACATGCGCGTTGTGCGTGTTATTTACGTCCCGTGTGCTGATTTCGACATTCTATATTCACTGTTCGTAATGCTAAAGGTGATCAAGAGATTCGTGGTCATTTTGATATACCAGCATATAATAGCGTACGCACCTAGGCCAAGGTCACGGAGCTCCACGTTGTAAATTCGTTAGATGGAGTATGGATTGTTGCCTGGACGCTGGCGTTTATGACAACGTATGAGGGTCTTGGTGTGATTCTGAATGTAATGTAGACTGGATCCTCTCTGACTACTTTGCATTCAGCCCTGGACAAATCCGGCAATACTATGGCCCTGGTGAAAGCTGCCCCTTGAACACCTGCGTTATGAGGCTCCCCAGGAATATATGCCTGAAAGACAAAAGGTTCGAGCATTCAATGATACGTCAGCGATGAAGAGAATGAAAACACACTAAAAGTTTTCACTTCGATCAGAGCACCGGTCGAGTATAGAAGGCATTACGCTCGGCATTAAAGGGACACTTACAGGTTATTTATACTCATAAGGTTTTTATTTGTACATTACATATAGGAGCCCAACTACCCAGAAAAGAATGAGCGGCTCGAAATTCGTTTTCTTTCCTCCCGCAAACTGCCGATCGAGAACTGGCCAGTAAGAGTCGCACTCACTCTCTTCTCTGTGGTCACGTGCCTTTTTGTCTGGTTTAGACACAGCCACCAAATACAATCAAAGTCGTGTGGCATCGAAGGCACACACATAATATTAAAAATAGAAAGGGAATATTGTATCAATTTTTTCTGGCTTCTAAAAAGCTGCAAAAACGTTAATTAGGCAAAACAAAAGTATCACAAACACGTGATTTTTGCCAACTCTCTCTTCCTCTATATTTCTTCTTCCTTCCCAGTCCAGTTTCGGTTTCCATTTTGAGCAGTGGTGTTTTTTTTTAATTTATTAAAAATATTCGCGACTCTAGCAAAACGGACGCCACAAAGCGGGAAAACCGGAAACCAGCCGGAACAGGTCACTTTGCGCATCTCCGCGTCTCTCGGCGGCATTCGCGGCCACGTGCTGTCGGTGTGGTGGCGAACAGTGTAATTTGACGAAGGTCCGAATATTTTGTAAGTTTGCCTGAGTGTTCACTAGTGTGGTGAAGCCTCAGTAGATTGTTTCCTTCCATCCTGTGTTTGAAAGCCCGTTTACTCCACAACACATGTCGTGTGCTTTCGATTTCTTCGATGTGGAGGAATCACGGAAAAACGTTTTGATTTCTTGTCTCTCTCGAATCACATTCAAAGTGACGACTACTTGATAACTGATAAGGGGTTTCTTTATAAGGATGTAGAACAGTGAACTGAGGACGACAGACGAGATCTTTCACTGGAGGGAACACCAATGTTGCAGTGCAGTGAATGGAAAGGTTCGATAGCTGCTTTTCTTGAGTTTGGTTGTGTTCGATTAGCTTCAAGATTGAGCCACCCACGCCGGGCTGTGGCTATATAAGGTGTGAATTTTCAATAAACTTTAGTTGAGAGTGCGCCTTGTCTTGTTTCCCCTCGTCTGTGTCCCTGTATTTTTTCGGCGCTTTCTGCTTGCAATGAACCAACTGGCCCAAATCTCCCCTCCACTGTGGTGACCTTGCCTCTGAGCGCGTACCTCCTCTTACAAACATTTCGTACCACCGAATGTGGTACGAAATGTGTAGTGTAGTGTGCATAACACTTCGTCATTTTTTTTTCTCTCATCACTAAAAAAGTTAAGGCCATGGTCCGATAAAAACAAAGTGTATAGATGTTTACCAAAGTTCATCTCATACATTGATTATGTTATGCGCGTGACGGCTCAGCTCGTTGGGATTTCAATGCACTACCAGATATAAAGACCTTCGCCAGTTTACATCTTCAAGAATATTGAACTGCAGATGTTATTCGGTCATTTCAAGAATAGCCGAAAATCGTCTTCTTTACCCGTGCTTGTATAAAACACGCGGAGTAAGGCATATAAAATTAACTTCACATTGAATGAATTGGCATATTAACGTCCTCAATGTTTCGATATTGGTCCGTGATCATATTCATCGTGCACTGCCCGATCAGAGCTCTTCATTGAGTCAATTTGGGTACATTGCGGCATTAAATTGAACAGTAGAGAGCGCAATAATCTGGCATTTTATATTATAAGGACACTATAACACGCACAAAAATATATACTCTTCGGCCGTCTTGATAGTCGTAAAATCTTGACAAAACAAAGTTTTTGCAGTGCCGACCATAGCTCAACCGTAACCTAGGTGTAAAAAGATAAAGAATTATCGCAAGGAATTACTTCTCTTACCTCGAGCTGAACAGCGATAACCTGAGACAGCCCAAAGGTCCACAGTACCAAGAATCTTGCCATAAGACGAAACCCGGTTCTCGCACCAAGGAACGAATCATAATTTCTGTGTAAACAAAAAAGTTCGCTTGATCAGACGTTCACCGGGAAAAATTAGGAGAAATTGTGATATTCTTCTTTACGCATTGTTGCACAGGACACGTAACGATAGTGCCAGTGCTGTCGTTAGGTGTCTTGATTACAGGCAAGCAGTGACAATGTAAATATGCGCCATCTAACTTTCATCGATCCATAGCGAAGCGTGCAGTCTTTATACCAGCAGGCACAAAATCGTGTCTTTGGAAAGCGAGCAACGTATGCAACATTCCAACGTAAACTGAGACTAGCTGCGATTGGGAGTACTTCCGTTTCATATTTTGGCCAGCTTGCACACAATTTATTTTCGTTTGTGTGGTGCTATATTACACGTGGAAAACAAATGAAAATAACTCACTTGCTCCGATGCATTTTCTGTGGGTGCTTCGGCGAAAGAATTTGGAAGGTTTTCAAAACACGGGGCGGGTAGCGCGTGCATATAAAGGCTCTTGCAGCTTCAGTTCATCGTTTTCTGCTTTTATTATCCTTGCCGTGGTAGTGGAAAAAGGGTCGGAGGTACCCCGTCGGTCATGCGGTCATCCGGAGGACAAGTCTACTGTAACATCGCATCGAGTACGCTCTTGGATGGTTTCTGTGGCGTCTATGCTAGTTTTTGCGATTTGGTATTGAGAATGTCAAGTGCTTCGCATTTTGATTTTCCGTAGGTTCGAGGCTTGCCGCTAAGCAACGAAAACGAAGAGAAAGACAACGGATGCGCATCACTACGCGCCAGCATGCAGGACCTATAGACCTTTCCAAAAACGAGCTTGTGGCCGGTGCCATTTTGAGCGTTCGTGCGTATGGCGCGTGCTTTGCTCGCTTTCCGAAGCGACGAACACGCACGTGCTGGACTGTGAAGATCGCACGCTGGACTGTGATTTTGTAAACATTGGAAAGGTCTATAGACCTTTCCAAAAACGAGCTTGTGGCCGGTGCCATTTTGAGCGTTCGTGCGTATGGCGCGTGCTTTGCTCGCTTTCCGAAGCGACGAACACGCACGTGCTGGGCTGTGAAGATCGCACGCTGGACTGTGATTTTGTAAACTTTGGAGAGGTCTATACTCTGTTTCACCTTATGATGTACCGCACGAAAGGCTACAATCGCGAGCTCCTTGCTCTGGTGCACATCTCGGCGGCACAAGCTTTCGTGACTTAAAGGAGCTGTGCAACGATATTCAATTGGAATGTTTTTCACTTTACACGAGCTTACTGGCACTAGTGGGACTCAAGGATACTCGCATGCAATGCCACTGGCCAAGAAACTCCTTTGTTGCGGTGTAATTTCAAGGACAAAAGCGATCATTTTCATTCAATCTCTCCCTTGCAAAATTCGATGACGTAACGCGGGGATCTCAGTACACCCGTATGACGATATTTGAATGCGGTTCATAGATTGGACCCGAGCATTGCGTGGGCACTCGATTTAGGCTCGTGATAATTGATAGCTCGAGAAGCATTCGAGTAGTGGCCCGTGTCCAATCGCTGCAACGACGACAATAGCCGAGCCATAACAATGTCTGGAACTCAGCGCGTGTCCTGTGCTTTGCCAACCCCAGCGCGTGGCTATGATCAACATTGGCGGCATATAATCGGCTCCAGATCACGTGGCCGCTTGTTCTGGCTGCGAGTTGAGGGCGTGAACGCTGCTCGTTGTTTTTTAATTTTTTTCTGGGACTTCTAATGCGTCGGGTGAAAAACGAAGGCGTGTTTCATAGGTCATTAACGTCAGGGATCCGTTCTAAGCGGTATTTGCGCAAAGTAAAAAAATTGTTGCATAGCCCCTTTAAAGGGATTATCGGGTCAAATTTCGTATTCATGAAAACATTTAGACCTCATTGTCAATGGCTGTAGGAGCATCTTCCACGACAAATCTGAATTTTGTGTGCTTCCCTGGAGGAGTAATAGGTGAGCGGCGTTTGGCAACTTCCGGTTCCTTAGGAAATTTTGTTTCACCATTGACAAGCGACGACAATGAGCTGCAAGCCTGTGTAAGCATAATTCTGAAACCTCCAGACTGTAGTTTTCAGAACCATGCTTAGACAGGCTTGCAAATCATCGACGTCGCTTGTCAACAGCTAAACAAAATTTCCTAAGGAACCGGAAGTTGCCAAACGCCGCTCACCTATTGTATTTTAACCCAAGCGTGCATAAACGGCGTTTTCCTCTTCCACCTTCAAGGAAGCGGAGTTTCTGAGGTAACATCAGGCAAAGAACGCGCCGAACTGAAGTGCACTTCGAATTTTGTCCTCCGCGTGAGCGGTACGACGTGGTTCACCCTCGCTGCTGCGCTAGATTTTTTTTTTTTTTTTTTTTTTTAGAATGAAAAGGTTATTTTGTTGTGCGGTTGTCACGCTCCACACTTCTCCGCGACATTTACAGTGGCGAGTAATATGGAATGCAGCGGTGCGTCGGGAGCACTGTGTTCCCACGGAGGAATGAGGCATAGGATATGACAATTGCAAGACTGGCGTGACGTCACGTCAGGCACTGGAGTGCAGCCGTTGATACTTGCGAAATTCGGCATGGAGTTTCGTTCAATTATCCGTCATTGATTACACTAAATTGGGGTGTCGTTTAATAGAATAAAAATGGCCTATGTTAATTATTAGGCTCCCACCAGGTAACCATCACGAAATCTTAAGAACTTCCGGTTTTCACCGGACAATCCCTTTAAGAGCAGCTGCCAACGCTATGAGCTCGCGCTTCTAGCCTTCGCTGCGGTACAACATAAGGTGAAACGAAGTATAGGATCACTACTGCGTGGTGCACATTAAAGACCGTAGATTAGCGGTCGTATCGTACTGGCTAAATTGCTTATCTACAGTGGGTAACAATGTTGCCATGTTCTGGCCGACTAATCTCCTGTGTATAAACAACTAACGACAAATTTGACTTTTTGATTTTTGCAGGGCTGAGTACCCCGGTTTTCACCACATTGTCCAAGTTAGCTTTAAACATTAATTCATAGACGTTGCAATACCAATAAAGCATACATACAGCACACTAATGAACCGTTAAAATCGAAAACATCCACGCTTGGCGCCGGCTTCACTGGCACAAGTGCTCTGGAATCGAGCGACAACGCCACCTAGTAGGTTTCATACGAAGCGCCTCACCCGGGTTTACCCGATTTTTCTATTAAGCGCGGTTCAAACAGACCCGGAATGCAGAGACGGGAGCCGGAACCCGTAGTGACGTCAGCGCTCCCTCCGTACGGGCGGTGACGTAATTACGGCTTCCGGCACCCGGATTGAAGAGTTGAAATTTTTTCAACTTTCTCCTTCCCGGGTCGTGACGTAGGTTTCCGTATTTTCTCCGCGGCCAATCAGCGCGGCGTGCTCCCCTCCGCCGCCCCCCGCCCGTCTCCGACGCGAGCAAAGGTGCTCAAGCTGAAAGCTGCCAAGAGTGCCGCTGCCGCGAAGGGGGCTGAAGTTGCCGCTGCGTTTGACGTACTCGCGAAAAGCTATAGATTAATTCAGCTAGTTCAGCGGTACCCCTGGATCTACGACGGGTGTCGTAGCGACCACAAGGACCAGGACAAGCGAAAGAACTCATGGGAAGGCATCGCGCAGGCGATGGTGATCGCGGACCGTAAGTACGCATTTGCTGACATCGGAGTTCTGCGGATATGTTTTTTCACGCAACCTTTCCTAACTTAGCCTGCACGTCTGTGTGCTCTTTGTAGTGGGCGCTACTGAGGTGATGGTGTTTTTCTTATTGCTCGCCAGAGGACACCATCATTTATATAGCGCATATATAAGGAGCGGCGCGTGTAAATAAAAGGGGCTTTTTGGTTGTGGTCACGAGCTGGGCTGCTGTCACTTGGCCGTCGTCCGTTCCGAACGTTCCGAACATGGTGTCAGAAGCTGGCTAACGCCGTCACTATGGCGGAAGGTGAACCCCGTATACAAGTGGTTCGCGTCGGAGCGTCGGGACTTCATCCTCCGGCTCCATTCACTTTCCCCAGCCCGGAGGAATGGCCGACTTGGATTGCGACGTACCAGGACTACGCCTTCGCAGCCGGTCTTGATACTGCCAGCGACGAGGTGCAGGTACGCACGCTCTTGTACTGCATGGGACCACAAGCCCGAAGCGTCCTGTCATCGTTGGGAGCGCCAACTCCAGAGACCCTGTCGTTCGCGGTCGTCAAAGAGAAGTTGGCCGGGCACTTCGTGCATCCCGTCAACGAGATATACGAGAGTCGCCGGTTCCACCGTCGGACGCAGCAGCAAGGCGAATCTGTCGACGACTTCTTCACGTCGCTTCGTAACCTGGTCAAGCGCTGCGGTTACAACAGTGCGGACGTCGAAGACCACCTGGTACGTGACAAATTCGTCGTGGGGTTGCGGGATGACAAGCTCTCTGACCAGTTGTGTCGTAGTACGAGGCTCTCTGCGGAAGAAGCGCTCTGTCAGGCCCGTCTTCATGAGGACGCCGAAAAAGAGCGGCTGTCACGCGCCAGCGTTGCCCGCTAGAATACCGGCCCCGAAAACCTGAACGTCGACACCGCGAGACGCAAGAAGATAGCGACCAGTCAATCGGCACGCTATCACGGCAAATCTGAGCAGTCCGCCAGTTCAACTTGTGAGTATTGCGGACGTCACCCTTACCTGCGAAAAGATTGCCCAGCGCGGAAATCGTCTTGCCATTTCTGCAAGAAGCAGGGCCATTTTGCAGAAGTTTGCAAAGCTAAGAAGCGAAAAGAACTCTAGGGCTCCGTGGAGCTTCACGCAGTCAGCACACGGCATGCAAGACACACCGAGGTGCGCGTGAATGGTCATCTTTCCAAGTTCAAAATTGACTCGGGTGCGGAGGTCACCGTTGTTTCACCCTCTTTCCCGGGGCTTCCTCTTGTCCTGGACGAAGCCGAAGGCGAGGTGTCGGGTCCCGGCAACCTACGTCTGCACGTCCTGGGGACTTTCAAGGCTTCCTTGGAGTGGCGTGGCAAGTTCACGGTTCAACGTCTCTACGTCGTGAAAAATCAACACACGTCTCTTCTGGGACTGCCTGCCATTGAAGCTCTGGGCGTTATTCAGTTTCTGGACTCGACGGAATGCGTTCCATCTACTCGAGCCAAGATTTTTCAAGGCCTGGGGGAACTCCAAGAGGAGTATTACATCCGTCTCCAGCCGAATGTTCGTCCATTTTCTCTGAGCGTTCCAAGACAGATTCCAATCCCTCTGCTAGATGTCGTAAAAAAGGAACTGGATGACATGGAGGCCCAAGGTGTCATTCGAAAAATCGACACGCCAACTCAGTGGTGTTCCGGTCTAGTCGTTGTTCCCAAGCCATCAGGCGGGTACAGACTGTGCGTGGACTTGACAACACTGAATCAAGTGATTCAGCGAGAACGTTACGTCTTGCCCACTGTCGAATACATCCTGGGTCAGTTGGGTGAAGCTCAGATCTTTTCCAAGCTTGATGCTAGGTCCAGCTTTCATCAAGTAAAACTTAGTCGTGACAGTGAAGAGCTCACGACGTTCATCACTCCCTTCGGCCGTTATTGCTACAAGCGTCTTCCATTTGGCATGGCATCGGCCCCGGAGTACTTTCAACGGCTGATGCCAAGACTTCTGGAAGGTCTCTCGGGTGCCGTCAACATGATTGACGACATTCTAATCTTTGGGAAGGATCGTCGTGAACACGATCAACGTCTGGCCGACGTCTTGAGTCGCCTGGAACAAGCTGGGGTCACACTCAACGAGAAAAAGTGTGAATTCCGCGTCACCTCTGTCAAGTCCCTAGGCGTTGTCGTGGATGCCAAAGGAATTTCGCCAGATCCAGACAAGATCAAAGCCATCAAGGATTTTTTGCCACCAGAAGACATCAGCGGTGTACGCCGGTTGCTTGGGATGGCTAATCACATCGGACGTTTCCTTCCACACCTTGCTGACGTTACCACACCCATTCGCTCTCTGTTAAACAAGAACAGCGTCTGGATGTGGGGTCCTAGCTAAGAGGAGGCTTTCGCCCGCCTCAAGTCACTGCTTAGCTCTGAAACCTGAATGGCGAAGTACCACCCGCGCTACCCAACCGTGGTGTCTGCGGATGCCAGTTCTTATGGTTTACGAGCCGTGCTGCTCCAAGATCAGCCTTCAGGGACTCGGCGTGCTGTCGCCTTTGCTTCTAGGTCCCTCACTCCCACGGAGGGTCGCTACAGTCAGACGGAGAAGGAGTCTCTAGCCGTAACGTAAGCCGTCTTACGGTTCGATCAGTATATTCGCGGTCTGAACTTCGAGGTCGAGACAGATCACCTTCCTCTCGTCGCCCTTCTTGGGGGAAAGGACCTGGAGCTTCTGCCACCGCGGGTGCAACGCATGCGAATCAAGCTGATGCGTTATCAGTACAACGTGAAGTATGTACCGGGCAAGCTCTTGGCGACTGCCGACACTCTCTCACGAGCACCTTGTGACGCACCAGCTTCGCAAGAAGTAGGAAGTGTGGAGCTCTTCATTGGCGAAGTCTTCAAAGACCTGCCGCCAGCGGTGGTGAGTCGGCTGGAAGACGTCCGCCAGCACCAAACGCAAGATGGAGAGTGTTCTATGGTAGTATCCTACTGTGGAAGAGGTTGGCCCAGTAAAAACAAAGTGCCAGCTCACATTGCTCCGTATTGGAAGGAGAGAGAACGATTGAGCGTCTACAAAGGCGTACTACTCCTGGATCGCCGCATCGTCATTCCGTCTGCTCTCCGGCAGAGCATCCTGGCCTTACTGCATGAAGGGAACCAGGGAGTTCGCCGCTGTCAAGAACGAGCCACAGAAAGCGTTTGGTGGCCGAACTGCAATTTACACATCAAACATCTTGTAGCCGAGTGTGCCAAGTGCGCCGATACTCGTGTGGTACACTCTGAGCCGATGGTGCAGACTCCAACGCTAGAAAGACCATGGCAGCGCCTTGGGGTAGACCTTTTCCAGCTAAAAGGACGTGACTACGTTCTGATTGTAGACTATTACTCAAGGTATCCTGAGGTAGTTTCTCTCGGATCTACATGTGCGCAAGCGGTCATCTCGGCTGTCAAGAGTTGCATGGCCAGCCATGGGATCCCGGACGTCGTGCGGTCAGATAACGGACCGCAGTTTGCATCTCACGAGTTTGCAAACTTTGCTCAGGCGTACGGATTTCGCCACGAGACTAGCAGCCCGCGGTACCCCCAGAGTAACGGCGAAGTAGAGCGTATGGTGCGTACCGTGAAGGACTTGTTTGCAAAAGGTTCTGATCCGTACCTGGCTCTCCTAGCGTACCGAGACACACCTGGTGTCAATGGCGTGTCTCCTGCGCAGTTGTTAATGGGAAGAAAACTCCAAACTCGACTTCCTGGTTTACCCGAACGACTGGAGCCAACACTGCCAAGCCATCAGAACTTCAAGGCGAAAGATGCCGCAAACAAGTCACAGCAGGCAAAGAACTACAATCGCCGGCATAGCTCAAGTCCTCTGACTCCCTTGAAGTTGGGAGAGGACATGTGGGTTAAGGACGTCAATTGCCGAAGTCGTATACTCAGTCCCGCTCAGCGACCACGGTCATACGTGGTGGAAACGCCCAGGGGCACTCTGCAGCGAAACCGTCGGCATCTTGTCCCCTTCTCAAACGGCCAGTCAGCAGAGGAGCCGTCAGCCAGTTCACAGCACTCTATGCCTGTTGAGAGTCAACGAGTATCATCGCCAGAGCCTCAGCAAGAAGGACTTCGGCTGAGACGCACACGCTGCGGTCGTGTGATTCGACCGCCAAGGCGATTGGACTTATAGATCCTAAGAGGGGAGATGTAGTGGGCGCTACTGAGGTGATGGTGTTTTTCTTATTGCTCGCCAGAGGACACCATCATTTATAGAGCGCATATATAAGGAGCGGCGCGTGTAAATAAAAGGGGCTTTTTGGTTGTGGTCACGAGCTGGGCTGCTGTCACTCGGCCGTCGTCCGTTCCGAACGTTCCGAACACTTTTGGCGCGGCGTGTTATGTAGGTTTCTTTTCTTTCTTCGTGTACGTTTATGAGTGATCGAAACGGCCGTGTTCATTCCGTGAAACATTTGGCGATTTACATACTCGTGATAGGCATTCGAACACACACGACTCGACCGTGGCGTGTGTGCTTCCTTTTATTGCTCGCTGCACACGCCAGGTCAGTACAAAACCAAGATTATGCTTGGGCAACGTGCAGGCAAGCGCATACCCCATGTTCTTTAAAAATCATCGGTCCCCCAGTTTTTCGTAGTGAACGGAGCCCGTGGTGTGCACACGTGTGTGTCAGAAAGAAAACTATCTGACATCGCGCGAAAATTTGAACTTCAAATAGTTTCACAATATTTCTGGGAACGAGGTTTTGCGCGATAAAACTCGCGAATGCGCCTTTAACGTACGAAACATTTTTTTTTTTTATTTGCGAGCGGTACATAACATTGGCTTCTTAAAAATAGCGTCGACCCTATTTTTCAACTGTTCCAGTATTCGTTCAATTTTTGGCTAGTACTTCTTTGATCCCATGCCGCCTAGGAGGCATCTGTGATTCCCTTATAGCACCTGTGTTGTGTGTAGCATTCTGAAGCCTTAGTTTGCGCACACTGTAAGCCTTAGGAGCGTACTACGCCATTTGATATTAAAAATTGTTCTCTGCTCCTTTTCACATTTTAATACAAATATTTGATGCTTGTGAGACATGTGCCACAAAGCTATCGACATTTTTTTAGCCTCCTTGTGCAAATTGAAGTGGGAGTATATCCGTGACCAGTACGTAAGGGAGGCAGTGAAGGTGGCAGCTTCAGAGCGCAGTGGATGTGGCACCTCCGACGTCTTCAAGACGAAGTGGGCCTATTTTGAGAGCTGCCGTTTCCTGACTGGCAACTCTATTGTCTCACGAAGGTACGCTGGTAATATTCTTAATCTTTCTCTACCTTGTGTTCATCTGTCTCATTTAGTAAGTGGCTACATCATTCTTTCTGCTGTGTTTCACTTACACTTTCGAGTGCTACACCATCTCAAAGCTAGTTTCTTTTACCAGTTTCAGGCACGAGCCTTGGTCGAGGGGTGAAGACTGCAGAGACCGACTTCATATCCATACCTGTGGAATCATTTCATGCATCCCTACACTTTCCTTGCCCAGACTTGCTTGCGGGAACCAGATCAAGCCAGCTGGTTTCTCAGCCGAGCCTGACTGCTAGAGGCGCGTCGCCCGTTTGGTGGATAGGAGTCGCACATCACAATGGAGATTCCGCTTTTTTTTTTGCTCAACTAAATGATTGGCAGCGAAGCTCGCAGCGCAGACCTTAAAAGTTCAAATTGCGATTATTGTTCGCCAGTCAAGAAAAACCGGAACTCCATTTTGATGCGCTAGGGGCTTGCGCTTGCGAACCAACAGACACGCAGGTGCTGGTACACGCCTGGCGTACAGCGGTCCTGGACCAAGCCCGGAAAAGGGACCTGCACGTGACACCACTCATCATAGGCTGTCTGGAACTGCTTGGAATAAAGCCATTTCAATACTGTTATCAACTGTATCGTCTAGTTTCGATGGGCTTTCAGTCACAGGTGCGCCCAGAATTATAAGGAGCATGAGAACTTTGCTTATGCGTCCAATAATGCATGGGATGACAAAGACCAGTAAATTTTGCGTGATCAGGCAACGCCTATATGTTCGAGCTAGCGCTGTTGCCCGTCGATGCAGGTCAAACGCCGGTTCCGTGCTCTGTAAAATTCTGGCCGCGCCTGTGCATCCATGGGCGGAATATATAGGATCTCGAAGCTGCAACCTTTATACAAGTGTTGTGCCTGTCACACTGCTACTGATACACCAGCACCCAGCTCATTGAGGCATGGAATTTCGATGCCTGCCTGAAGGAATGCCGCGTTTAGTTGCGGGTCTTCAGAAATGCTCAGCTGGTTTGATACTGATGAAACGGCATCTTCAATGCAAATATGAGTGGCCTTTAGAAAGGCCATTTGTAGAGGCAGGCAGTAGTTGGCTTGCTGGCTGCAGAGACCGGAAAGGCAGTGCGATGTTATTCATAAGCAAATGTGCTCCGCTTCCGGCTTTGAGGGTATGCTTGTCCACTACATTTGTAATGAAGCAACTCATTTGTTCATTTTCTTTTTTTTTTTTTTATACACAATGTGTTACCAACCTCAGGCACTCTGAGACCCACAAACTTTTTTTCCAAAAATAGTCGTTCTATCTAATGAGATTGTGGTTCGCTGCGGCATCATTGGACAGTGGCAGTCACGTCAGTTGCTATTATCATCGTGCTTATTCAACGCCACCATCTTGGGTCCAGCGGCCCTACCTGCCGCTGGCTGACGGCTACAGCTCGGCTAGCTCAGCACTTCTCCGTCTGTGCATGGACCCAAGATGGTAGTGCCTGACGTGCTTCCGACAGTGAGTTTGGAAATCTCTGTACTCTGGAAACCGGATTTCTTTAGAGACTATAATAGTCCACCCATCAGCTACATGCAATATGGGAAGTGAATACTCGCAGACACACATCAACTGTTGACATACAAAGCCCACTGTGGAAGAGCTTTACCTGAAGCCGGCAAGCTTGCTAGACCCACCACCTCAGCTGAGACGTTGGTTCTTGCAAGATGGCAGGGTCTGAGGATATGTGCACCTACTCAAATAAATGCAATTCAAAATTGTTATGTGGCAGTAGTTACTTGGTAGCAGGGGCGGATTTAGAGGGGGGGTTCGAATGTCCTGACCCCCCTCTTGATTCCTGCATGTGTAACTTGTAGGCCGTGAAACGAGGGAGAGGGGTTTCCTAAACAAATGGTACGCTGACAAACACCTGACCCCCCCACCTCAGAGGAAATTTCTGCATCCGCCCCTGCTTGGTAGTGTGGACGCTTTCAGGCAGCTGTGTGTGGGTGCCTGTTCATGCGCAGTAAGAGAGCTTTCGAAGAAAGTAAACAAATTTAAACCAACAAAACAAGAATGCCACTCACACCTTTAGCGTCCGTTCGAAATATGTGGGACGCTTCTTGCAGCTTCTCCCCCTGATGTTTTTTTTTTCACAAATTTACGCGTGATGTCACAGAGCGGGAACGATACCTAATACCCCATATGGCTCGCCAGCAACGCTGCCCATAACTTGAGAGCTACAGGTCTCGGTGATACAGTAAAAAAGTGAGTAGGAGTACAAAAGGCAGAAACCTGACGTGCTGCAACCAGGCACGTAGCCAGGAAGAATGCCCCCCACCCCCCCCCTCGCAACAAAATTCTGGCTACGTGCCTGGCTGCAACCATTGTGCGTGTAAGCTACATCCGGCACCTAAAGGGTGTAGCACCCTTTAAGTGCCGGATGTAGCTCTTTATTTTGAGGACATTTGGATGATGGGAAACTTCGACATTCAGCAATGGAACCAGCATCAGAACCGTGGCGCCATTTTGAAGCAAAGTGCATCAAGGGGCCGGCCTGGGATCCAGCTACGTTTACGCTATATAGGCCAATATAGAACTACGTTACAAAGACTGGTAAAAAGAGTTGAAAAACTTCGAGGACAAGGAAAAAAACACGGGAACAACCTGGGATGTTGAGGACACGGGGCTGTTAACACGGGGGAATTGAGTCATGGGCTTCTGAAACAGGGGCTTTTGCGAACGGGGCAGAAAGAACGGGGCGCTTGCCGCGGGGCTAATGACACGGGGCTTTTGACATCGTAGGCTTTCGTGCACCACCCCACTTAAAATGTTAAAAATGTGAACGACACCGGTACGCCCAGTAGATGAGAGTTTTTAGGCAGTACTGTACGACCGCTAGCCTAGGGTCTTTAACACCAGTCACGCAGTAGTGAAACACAAACGTCTGCCTGTACGATGCTCATCCAGATCGAAATGTGCAATATCCCTGGGTTCTGCAGCGCGAGCTTTCGTGCAGAATTCACTCACAAGCCGTTTGTAAGCACACATCCTAGCTAGCACAAAGGACAAGGAAGCACAACGGGCTCCCGTCATACATGCACTCAAAGGAGCACAACACCGTTACCAGATTTAGTGAACAGAAAGAGTGTCGTATGAGCTGCACATGTGCATGTCATTGCTTTTTTTATAGCACAGACGCAGTAAAATCTGACAAGCGTGTGACTGTTACAAAAGCTGCTCTCGTGATCCTGCCGCGTTAAAAATGATATAAACGTGGTTTCACTGCGGGAGCGCACGCTCTACGCGATTTTTCCTGCGAGCGACGCGCGGGCCCATGTGGAACGCCACTTGATATATAACATGAAAATACTCCAAAATAAAAAGCAGCACACCCTACCTGGCTCGTGACATTCGGAAGCACTCGAAGAAGTCCCGGCCGTCTGGGTCTTCGTACATCTGTCTCACGATGGTGGCATACTCGCCGAGCGTTTTCCGAGACTTCAGGAGCTCGCGGACGGCCTTTCGCGTCTTCTTTTTCCTCACGCTCCGCAGGTACTGCTCACACGCAGCCGCGAAGCCGACGCCAGTTGATAGTTCTTGCATTTGTGAAGTACCTCACTACACAAAGGTTCATAAGTGAGGCAATTCGAGCTTCGTAGCCGGGATCCTGCCGAGACGACGCCATCACGAACTAAAGCGACGCGCCAGCCCGCTCTGGATGGAGCGCGGAGCGCGCCGCGCGCCCGGGCAGCCCGGGGAAGCAGCGACGACCCGGCTTGACGACAGCCGTTGATTGGTTGCCTGGGGAGCCACCGTAACATCAGCTCCCGTATACGGGGGCCCGGGCTGGCCCGGGCCGCGCGCCGTTCAAATAAAACCGTGACGTCAGCTTCCCGTAAACGGGGGCCGGAAGTGACTACGTCAGTACGGGTTCCGGCTCTCGGGTTCCGTATTCCGAGTCTGTTTGAACCGCGCTTTACTCTCCTTGCGTCATGCCAGGCCGATGTCAGTTTGTCACCGTTTTTCGCGCCCTCGGTGTACCATACTTCGTCGTTTGGCGCATGTGCTTCGCACAACACGAGGGTGAAATTCCGTGGATTTCTTCACGGCACGGGCATCCCGCGACAAAAACGTCAGGGTTTGCGGTGTGCAAAAGCCTCGCGGTTTCATCTCGTGATGCGCGTGCGCCGCCATAAGGGGTCTGAAAACCCGTTAAGGCCTGTTCACACATACAGCAGCGCGCTATGTTAGCGCCACGTGAGCGCTCCATGGAGCGCTCATGTGGCGCTTCCTGGCGCGTGACTTAGTTCTAGTCAGCGTTACTATTGGCGAATTCCACTGGTCGTTTTGGAGCGCGCTGGGATCAGTTGACTAGATCCGGAATGGAGCACACGATCCTAACGGGGTCGCGCCGCCTACGGATCACAGTGGAACATGACCACTGCTCCGAGATCGGCGGATGCCTTCCCGTCATTCAACTGCCCGGGAATCCCCTTTCCGCGGCCGCCGCGGTCGTTTCGAAGACGTTTTCGCAATCGCGGCGCTAAAGGCCGGTTCAGACACTTGCGTTTGAGTGCGTTTGACTGTGTTGCGTCGAGAACAGAAAGCGAGTCACCGGAACATCTGTGCTTCCTATGAAGCGTGGAATCCAATTCAAGGAATCATCTTGGCACGATATATAATCAGCTAGGATGTTTTGGTTTCTCGCAGCCGCAACTCAGTCAAACGCAGTCAAACGCAACTGTCTAAACCAGGCTTAACACGTGTTCGACGCACGAGCGGCAGGAATGGCTCAGGAGCTTCTATACCCGTTTTCACCTCAAGAAAAAAGGAAATTGTGCGCATTGTTCATACGCGGCGCGAAGTAGTTCTTACGAGATTTGATTGTCGGAGGGGAAAGCGATGCTTTTGGCGTTTACAACGTGTACGTCTTGATAAGAAAACATATATCTAATCTAAAATTGACCTACACATATCCTATGTATCAACAGAAAGGGAGATATTAGTAATGCTCCGCGAGGAGCCGGACTTGTTTTACTACGTTACAAAATTAAAAGTAGCGCTTAAAGGGATTGTCCGGTGAAAACCGGAAGTTCTTGAGATTTCGTGATGGTTACCTGGTGGGAGCCTAATGATTAACATAGGCCATTTTTATTCTATTAAACGACACCCCAATTTAGTGTAATCAACGACGGATAATTGAACGAAACTCCATGCCGAATTTCGCAAGTATCAACGGCTGCACTCCCATGCCTGACGTGACGTCACACCAGTCTTGCAATTGTCATATCCTATGCCTCATTCCTCCGTGGGAACACAGTGCTCCCGACGCACCGCAGCATTCTATTTTACTCGCCACTGTAAATGTCGCGGAGAAGTGTGGAGCGTGACAACCGCACAACGAAAATACCCTTTCATTCTAAAAAAAAAAAATCTAGCGCAGCAGCGAGGGTGAACCACGTCGTATCGCTCACGCGGAGGACAAAATTCGAAGTGCACTTCAGTTCGGCGCGTTCTTTGCCTGATGTTACCTCAGAAACTCCGCTTCCCTGAAGGTGGAAGAGGAAAACGCCGTTTATGCACGCTTGGGTTAAAATACAATTACTCCTCCAGGGAAGCACACAAAATTCAGATTTGTCGTGGAAGATGCTGCTACAGCCATTGACAATGAGGTGTAAATGTTTTCATGAATACGAAATTTGACCGGATAATCCCTTTAAGACGAGGGCAAGTCCTTGCACTTCTGCTTTATCTTCCTTTTACTCTTCACTAAATATCAGTTGTGAGTAAGCGCCTGTCCGTGTCTGTGTCTTCTACTTGTCCTCTTCCTTACCGCTACTTTTAATTTTGTAATGTATAACCGACTAGCCCGTCACATGATCCTAGTACAATTTCTTTCTTCTGCAATGGGCCCTTTTCCGTGTTTCCCTCTGGACCCCGTTTCCTTTTCATTAATATGAATTTTCAGAGTCCTCTTCTTCCTCTTTCTTTTTCTTTCTTTTATTTATTTGGAGTAGGTTTTCATTTGAATTTTTTAGTGTAAATGTTTAATTTTTAACGTACTTTTTCACTATTTCTTAATTTTGAAGTCAAAAATAATTGTTGCTTTCTTTCGTTTTGGTTAGTCTTCTTTTTCATTTCGTATATGTCCTTGCACTTCTGCTTTATCTTCCTTTCATTCTTCACTAAATATCAGTTGTGAGTAAGCGCCTGTCCGTGTCTGTGTCTTCTACTTGTCCTCGTCTTTAGCGCTACTTTTAATTTTGTAATCTATAACCAACTAGCCCGTCACATGATCCTAGTTTTACTACGGTTCTTGAGGTGAAAACAGGTATAGCAAAGATTGCCGGAATGCCCGTAGCGCGGCAAAATCTTCTCTTCTCCTTCCTGGAAAACGAACCGGCTGTCGAGCCGAGGGGTAAAGGCCCTGTCACACTGAGGGAACAGTAGGACAACTCTATCCGGGAACACGGGGAAGTCGTGTTGCCGGCGACCCTGTCACATCGCGGCAACAACAACAGTCAGGCAACATGTTGCTACCGTCCGGCAACCGTGTTGCCCGATTCATTGTCTGACAACCCTGTCACACCGCACTGACGGCGAGGCGTTGGCGAGGACAACAGGGGGAACACTCCGCCATCTTGATTGTTTTCCTTCGTTCATGTGCGGCACGGAATCGCTAGAAATGTGACTCTACAAACTGCTAGTGCGGTCCAAAGGCCGGGAATTACCACGGTACGACATCAACCAGTGACTGTGATTAGAAAACTTGACACGGGGAGTATTTTCCGCTCTTTATTTAATCGAAATGTTCTTCATTCGCTGAAAAAGCAGATAGCCCTAACCGAGGAAAGTGACATCGCTGATATATGTTCGGGATTTACGCCACCGTATGAAGTGTTTCTGTCCGGTTCTTACATGCAATTCCCATTTCTACTCTAAAAATGCGTTAGCACCGGAAGTACCTTCAAGCGTATTTTGTAACCTGGTGTTGAGCTGAACTGACAGTGCTTCGAAACTGCGACACCGACACCATCGGCCTTCATAACAATCGGTGGAATAAATATTTTTCAACGCTGTCTACTTGTCTACCGCCTGCTATGTGATCGATTCATTCCCCCAAATGTCCTGGGTATTTTTAAAACAAATCAGGTGTCTGGTAGCGGCTGTTTCCATGTTCCAAGCATCAACGTTTTCGCAATCGTGGTGCTTACACGTGTTCGACGCACGAGCGGCAGGAATGGCTCAGGAGCGTCTAGCAAAGATTGCCGGAATGCTCGTAGCGCGGCAAAACCTTGTCTTCTCTTCTCCTCCCTTGAAAACGAACCGGCTGTCGAGCCAAGGGGTAAGCAAGCGGCCATTACCAATTCTTCTGAGGCGAGATCAGGCGAGATGCCCCGCGAGAAAGGAAGTCACGTGTGTGCGCCGACGGCTGGCCCGGCTGGCTTCCGGTTGAATCCGCCGAAATCGGGGGAGCGACTTTTCTCGGATCCAGATCGAGATCTGAAGCGGGAGCTAATCCAAAACGACCAGTGGAACACGTCCGTCTCGATCCCGATCGCCCAGTGAAATAGGCTCGCTCCAGAAAAGTCGATCCCGGCGCGCTCCAAAACGACCAGTGAATTCGCCAATTTGCTAGGAGCTTCTGCGCCATCTTTGCCGCTCGTGCGTCGAACACGTGTTTGCGCCGCGATTGCGAAAACGTCTTCGAATCGACCGCGCTCCACTCCGGATCTGGTCAAATGATCCCGGCGCGCTCCAAAACGCCCAATGGAATTCGCCAACGGATCCAGATCGAGATCTGGAGCGGGAGCTAATCCAAAACGACCACTGGAACACGTCCGTCTCGATCCGATCGCCCAGTGAAATAGGCTCGCTCCAGAAAAGTCGATCCCGGCGCGCTCCAAAACGACCAATGGAATTCGCCATAAAACACTCAGTTGGGAAACTCACCCTCAAAAGCTGGGCCGCTGGCGTCCACCGAGACCGAGCTAAATACGATAACTGCGCCACCCTTTAGCGATGGGTTGAAGTATGAGAGTTGCTTTACATAGCTACTGCATGATGGCCCTGCGAGATGGCGCCACTGGCCCTTGCCCGACTCTACGTGCAGTCGTGCAGTTCCCGGAGTAGACGCTGCGGGAGAAATGGCGGCGTTGCGATCGCCATTAGCTCGGTTCTCGAGTACGGATCGGAGCCACTTTTTAAAGCAGGCTCTATGGCAGTTTCCCAACTGAGTGGTTCTAGTAACGTGGGCTCTAGCATGGCCTCCGAGATCCCGAAGCGCGCGCGCGAAGGCTTCTCCGGCCGTCCCATTCGTCTCGCTCCCCAGCAGAAGAGTGTATTATAGCTAACTCCGTCGCTCGCCGCGAGGCGGCGCTGTCTGCCCAGTCATAACAGAGGGGCGAGCCGTCAGCGTCGCAGGTAGAGATCTGTACTGGTACGGGCCAGACCGCGGGCCACGGACCGGCCCGGCACTCGGGCCGGGCTCGGACTTCACGTCAACATTCATGAAGGGCACGAGCCGGGTACGGGCCTTGCATTTAAGTCTACAAGGGGAGCCAAAGTGAGCCAAACCGGCCATTACGTTTTTATTTTTTTTTAGCAGCTTGTTTTTTGGATTTGTGTTCGGGGGTTATGCTGAAGCATGTGTGTGTGGGTGTATGTTTTTGTAAGGTTGGGTGTGTGCAGCGAATGCTCTTCCAGAGGACTAGCGGCGCGGCGTTCCTTTTCGTCCCCGTCGGCGCCGCCGCCATCATACAATCGCTTCTCACCACAAACACGCACATACACACGCCTATACAATGCGTACCCTCGGCGGCGTAAACCATCTGTACGCACAAGTGCTTGCATCCCCAATAGGGGTGAAGAGGTTCCCCTGGGGGGGTACTTTTCCTTAACAATTTCTCGCAGACCACCGCAAAAGACGACGACATTGCTGTTTTTTTTTAACGGTTGTGCGCAGCGAAAGTGGCTAATTTAGAACTACGCCCGTCTTTTGTACAAACCCGTCGCGACGTCTCCCTTCCTTTTCAACTGTGACACCTGGTTTTGTTTACTTCTGGTTGTCATATTTGTTTTTTTCTGTCCTTTTCGCGCGTGTTTGATCGCAGAAAAGGAAGATCGGGTGATTTTTCTTAACAAGCTGCCTAGGATTGCAGATTGGTCGAACTAATAATAGCAGGAAACAAAATGCTTACAGTATTTACAATTGGGTATCGTAATCAACTTATGTGTAGCAGTTGCAAGCGAGCTGCCATGCCACGCAATTTGTGAGCTATTCATTATGGGCTAAAATAAAGCGAGCTGGCCCGTGAAAATTAGCTTCGGGTCGGGCCGGGCCGGCTGTCGGAAATGGATAGCAGATAAACCAGAGTTATTTTTCTTGAGATCCCATTGTTTGTTCGCATATCAAGTTACATGACAAAGTGCATTACGCGATTCGGTGGTCTGTGCTACATGCGCCAAAAACTAGACGTTTACAAGATAATGCCCAACCTTTACAATCAGTATCTACAATTATCACTATGTTTAAAAAAGAAATGGCGAAACCATTGCGAGGTGGTTGTACCTCACCTCCATAAGTTTTTCCCCAAAGCCGGGGTCACGCTGCTTGTACATCATACAAAAGACAGTCTGCAAACAGATTCAAACTCGACTCACCACGAGATTTGAGCTTCGAATGCCGCAAGGCAACGAGTTCAAGGATACACTTGGCACGCGGCATTTGAACCATATGGATATCGTGGCGACTGATATCTGCAGACTGTATTGTGTATAATGTATAAGCGGTGTGACCCCGGCTTAAATGTACTTCTAGCAGAAGCAAACACCGCAATACGACCCGCAAAAATTGCGTAATAAATATTAAAAAATATTAAAAGAAGTACAACAGTGATTTCACAATATAGTATCAAACCTCGTGAGGCTCAAGAAGCTACGCCAAACAACGTGCGAAGGTAAGAAAAAAGAAAAAAAATATTGCAGCATGATTATTTTTATTTAGGGAAATCCGAATGTTTTATGTACAGAGCTAATTTTTTTGTGGAGTTTTATACGTGCTACAGATTGCAATCAAATATATCAAAAGGTGCGCTTGTAGCGCTAGCCGCAACATGTCCAGATGAATATCTCAAATTAAATAATTAAATAAGCATCACAAATTTTCAATCTACGTCCCCAGAGCAGCTGTTCACCGTTCTACCGCAATACACAAAAATGTGTAAGTATAAGTTGAAGTAACTCGACGTAACAAGACTTTTTCTTGAACTCTTCCGCCTCGCGCCATGCTGTCGATGACTGGGTTGGGAGCGCCCCCCCGCGGAGACACGCCGCCTCCTCTTATTTCAATTACGCCCTCTCCGCACGAATGGGACGGCCGGAGAAGCGTTCGCGCTTGGTTCGCGCGCTTCGGGATCTCGGAGGCCTATGGTTCTAGTATAGCGCGCGATTAGCGCTTTTGTAGCGCTTTTGTAGCGCTGTTAGCGCTTCAGTAGTGCCTTTTTAGCGCTTCAGTACCGCTTTGTTAGCGCTTCTGGTACCGCGGTTTCTGTTGCGGATCAGCGCGTGCACTGCGGTTCCGGTTCCTGTATGTTACATACGCAATTAGTGCATTTGTGGGTAGACGGCTTAACGCACAGTAAAGCCTTCTGGGTGCGCGAAATCTTTCGCCACCGAGATACTGACGGGTATCCGGCGAACCTTGTTCCTAGGCTGAAGGACAAGAGTTCTTTCGAATGTGATTATGTTTCTAACTGTGTGTCTTTGAAACCAGGGTCATGCATGTCGAATAGAAATCTATGAGGTCGTACCCAATCAATTAGCCGCTGAGAGTCCGATGACGGCGGCTCCGAGCCGCGGTGATGCCGTACGCGGCGATGTTCCAAATAACTACGCAGATGATACTGCCTACCCTGCCGACAGGAGAAGCCATGAAATGCAGCCTTGTGCTGCATGCTGATACCCGGGGGCGGCCGTACCGTGCTGAAGACTTCGTAGGGCCTCTGAACCAGGTGAGAGTTCGAGAAGACGTAGCAGGACTTGGCACGTTTCAAATGGGGCATGTTTGGCTGCTGAAGCTACACACTAGCTCCGCCAAAGAGAAGCTTCTGCGAGAAAGGACCATGCTCGTGAAGGGTCGACCATGCCTGGTGATTGATCCAGAAATACGAGAGCTGAAGGTAAAAGTCCACTGGGTGGCATTCGACGTTTTCAGAGATGTGATTGGCCTAAGCCGTTTTGTAGCACCTTTCGGAGCAGCCAAGACGGTGTTTTGGAGAAGCAAAAGTGGCCTTTGGAGCAGCCAAAACAGTTCTTTGAAGCAGCACAAGTGGCTTTTGGAGCAGATATTCTTAGAAAAAAAATATTTGTTTTAAGTGGTGGACAAACGAAGGACACTTTTTTTGCGCAATAAACACATAGTCAAGCTAGACCACCTGGGAGTCTCAACATGTAACTGAAATGCCAATGACATGACACATTTTGCAATGATTCAGCTAAATAATGCATATATATGTACCTTCTATAGATAAATAAGAACTAAACTGAACACAGCAGTAGGTTGACTAGTTATATAATAAAGGGAAGCAGTCTCCGACTGATGAAACATGTAACTACTGCAGAGCAATGCGAAATGTTACAAAAGACAAAGCTGCATTACGAGACTTAGCGGGTGCTTTTCTTTCCATTTTTCGAAACTTTCTGCAAGGCTGCTCCAAGCCTCGCTTTGCCTTCGGCTAGTTATTGTTGTAGCCGCAGGGGACGAGGCAGGAGACAGAGCGACTAACGCAACATGTTTATTCGGCAAGCGCGGGCGTATCAAGAACCCTGAGCTTCGCGTTCCCAGCGCTTTTATTGATAAGCGATAGCCACGATAGTGACGTCACGGCGCGTCTGCATGACACCATATTCCTTCCTCCTTAATTACGTTACACAGTCTCTACGGTCTGTACCAATCAGGGGGCTTCTTAGTACGGGTCAGATGCGCCTTCTTCGGATCAGCGGGGTGCAAATCCGCACCCAAGTTGCACATCGCAGTCGCCGCATCGAGCTGCTGCGTCGCCTCAACAGCCAGAAGCTCTGCGACGCAGCAGCTCGATGCGGCGACTGCAATGTGCAACTTGGGTGCGGATTTGCACCCCGCTGATCCGAAGAAGGCGCATCTTCAGGTGGCTCAGGTGTTGGTGCTGCAGGGCTCGGGGTCTCCGTCGTTGGCAGGGAAGACCTCGTGGTAGATGGCTCCGGCATAAAGTCTGCAAGTGAACTTGGAACCGAACACGGAAACGCACTCGGCACAGTTTCGGCACTTTCAAAAGAACACGGTCGTAAATTGTCTGCATGCACAAACCTGTTTTCATGTCCCACACGAACGATATAGGTGGAAGCACTGCACCGCTTTTCTACAACGCCCGGCAACCACTTCGCGTTACCAGGACGAAGACCTTGTACTAGAACGCGGTCTTGCACTTCGAACGATCCCCACGGGCCTCTTCGTTCGTCTGCTGTCCTCTTCGCCCTGGAGAACCACTCGTGCATGCGACCCTCCAGGCTTGGTTGCAGAAGGCTCAGACGTGTGCGAGGTTTCCACGAGAGAAACAGCTCCGCAGGTGTCTGCCCCGTAGTAGCGGTAGGCGTGTTCCGATACCTGAAGAGGAACAGGTCGAGCCGATGTTGTAAGGGCTTCTTGATACCTGTTTTTCTCTCGTCGAGAAGCTGGCGCAGCAGGTCTCGCTTTGCTGTCTGCACACAGCGCTCGGTGCTCCCGTTCGAGGCCGGATGGTACGGTGGAGTACTTGTATGACGCACTCCGTTCTTCTGCAAAAAGTCCGCTGTTGTCGACGTCATCACAAATACCTCTACCCACTTCGAATGGGCGTCAACAAGCACAACAACCACTGGTTGTCCGTGAAAGCAAAATCTAGGTGAATTCGCTGCCATCTGCGAGTCGGCCAACCCCACGTCTGTAGTGGTATACTGGGTGGAGCATTTTGCGTCAACTGGCACGTGCTGCAGCTTCTGACAAGATGTTCAATGTCTTGTGTTAGCTCAGGCCACCAAACATAGCTACGGGCGAGCATTTTCATGCGCGTCATACCCTGGTGTCCTTCATGCAACAGATGCAACACTTGTTTACGCAAGTTTCGAGGAACTATCACACGAGTTCTCCAGGTGACACACTGTTGGTCTACCGACAGTTCATGTCGCTTAAGAAAGTACGCTGTCAGCTCGCTGTCAGTTACATGCGCAGGCCAACCGTGCATCGTGTACATCAGCACTTCTGACAGCACACTGTCAGTGCGTGTGTGCCTTTCTGGATCTCGACAGCAGATAATGGCACTTCATCAACAAGTGAGAAGAAGTGTACGTAATCTGATACATCTTTCTCATTAGCTAGCGGCAACCGTGATAGTGCGTCAGCGTTTCCAACATCGCTGCCTTTGCGATACACCCACCGGTAGTCGTACGCCGCGAGCAATAAAGCCCAGCGTTGCATGCGGGCAGCTGACATCACTGGAACGGGTTTGCCGTTACCCAAAAGACCAGCTAGTGGCTGGTGATCGGAATAGATGACAAAGCTGCGCCCAAACAGGTACTTATGAAACTTTTTGAGGCCAAATACCACAGCAAGGGCCTCTTTTTCGATGTGAGCATAACCTTGCTCAGGTGTACTTAATGCTCTGGACGCATAAGCGATTGGCTTTTCGTCTTTTCCGATCTTGTGGAACAGAATGGCGCCCACGCCGACAGGCGACGGTCACACACCAGTCCAAGCTTTTTTGTTGGGTCGTAGTACGTCAAAACGTTTCCTTTTGTGAGCCAAGTTTTACTTTGCTGGAAGGCCTGCTCCGCTGCATGTGACCACTGAAACCCTTTTTCGTGATTCAGCACATTGTACAGCGGCTTCAGCATGGCAGCCATGTAAGGAACAAACTTCCCATAAAAGTTTAACAACCCAAGGTAGTCTCGCAACTGGGTTTCATTCTTTGGAGTAGGCGCCTCTTTTATCGCTCTCACGTTTCCATCTGACGGCCTTATGCCTTTCTCATCAAGAATGTGCCCAAGGTAGGAGACAGGCGTTTGAAAGAACTTGCATTTTTTTTTTCTTCAATCGTATGCCTCTTTCCTGGAACCGTGACAGGACACTTTCTACTTTCTCGAAACACTCTTCAAGAGTGGACCCGGCTATCAGAACGTCATCTAAATATCAAAATACGCGGTCCAGCCCTTTTAACACGTCATCCATTACTGCTTGAAAGATCGAAGGCGCACTCGTGATGCCGTAGGGTAAGCGCGTGTACTTGAACAGTCCCAGGCATGTGTGTTGACAACGACTAAAGACTGTGCTTCGGGATGCAGTGCGAGCTGCTGATAGGCAGTGGAGAGGTCAAGAACCGTGAAATACCGGCACCCCGACATCCTTACAAATAAATCTTCCATAATGGGAAGGGGGTAATGATCCGTACGTAAGAACGGATTCAGTGTCACTTTGAAATCACCACACACCCGGACTTGGTTGTTCGGTTTTGGTACAACTACAAGGGGTGTAGCCCAGTCGCTTTGCTGTACAGGTACAAGAACGCCTGTTTTTACGAGTGACTGCAGCTCTAGTGACACGGCTTCCCTCAACGCGAACGGCACTTGTCGGGCTTTGCAAAATACCGGTGTGCTACCCTCTTTCAGAACCAGTATGATCGGGCTGCCCTGGATCTGTCCTAGCGTAGGCTCGAAAACCTTAGCATACTTTTCAAGCAGCGCCGCCACTTTGTCTAGGCACACTCCGTGCACACTAGTCCAGTCTAACTTCAGAGCCGCCAGCCAATCACGTCCCAGCAACGCCATTTTGCTATTGTCGCGTGTCTTCACGACAATCAATGGTAGATGCTCGCGCTGACCGTTATGCTCGACGAGAACAAAAAGCTTCCCAGCCACTGTCAGTGGTGTTCCGCCGGATGGTTTTAGCTTCAGGGGGCTCGGCTCTAAAGGTAGAGAGGGCCAGTACTTCTTGTACAATGCTTCTGGTACAATTGAGACCGACGCGCCCGTGTCTATCTGCATGCGAACATTCTTCTGGGCTACTTTCAAGGAAATTTCGTAATGTCCTGAGCGCCCGTCGCAAGAATAGACATTGTACAGCACAACTTCGTCCCGGTCACCACTGTGTTCGCGGAGTCTCTAGCCCCACCCCTGCACATTTTCGCTAAGTGTCCGTAACGCTTACAAGAACGGCAGCGATACTTGCGAAATTTTCAGGTAGACGTCTCATGCGCTGAGCCGCACCGGAAACAGTCCGATGATTCCAACGCTCTTGCTCTCAATGGTTCCGCCGTAGCAGACGATTTCTCCCGTCGCTGTGGGCGTCTCCCGCTGTCTGACCTCTGGCGCAGCGCGCTGAATGTCCCCTGGGCATGACGGGGCTGAAATGCATTGCTTTCTTTGCGCGCGAGCTCGATACTCTTCGAAAAAGAATTTATTTTACGGAGTTTTGAAAGTAAGAAATTGGCCCTTGGCATTTTTGTAGATTTTACAAAGGCGTTTGATTATATAAATCACAATTTACTGCTAGAAAAGCTCGATATTTACGGAATTCGAGGTCAAGCATTTCTCTTGCTTAAATCATATTTAGGTCACCGTCAGCAGTTCGTTCATCTTAATAGTTTCGCGTCTTCAACAAAGGCAATTATATCCGGTGTACCACAAGGCAGCATATTAGGGCCGTTACTGTTTAATATATACATTAATGATATTGTAAACATAAATCCACTGACTAAATTCGTAACATACGCGGATGACACGAGCCTCTTTTTTTCTGGCGAGACTGGCGACGAGCTTATCAGCTGCGCAAACGTGACCCTAACAGCGTTGCAAAAATGGTCATCGGATAACGCGCTAAACATCAATACGAGTAAAACAAAAATGTTTCTACAACCAAGACCCTTGTCTTAAATGAAAAGTATAGAGATATTGTAGATAACTTTAAAAGTTTAGGTGTAGTTTTCAATCAGTACTTATCTTGGGATAATCATGTAAATGATTTACGCACTAGATTGTCAAAGGTCATTGGACTAGTCTCTCGTAACCGTTTTATTCTACCGAGAAATGTTAAGTTTCTTTTATACCAGACTTTATTTCTTTCTCATTTGAATTATTGTTATCTAGTTTGGGGCACAACCACCCGTACAAGTCTCCAAAAAATACTCCTACTGCAAAAAAAATATGTACGTCTCATTGAGAATGCTTCTTACGACTCTAGCACCCAGGGACTGTTCATAAAAAATAGTATACTTCCTGTTTACAAAATGTATCAGTACAGACTCGTGATCAGTTTCAAGTTAGAAAATAAAAGAAATGGGGATAGTTTAGTAAATCTTGCGGAGTTAAGAGAACATGCAACTTCCTACCCAACTCGGTCGGCGGAACATTGGACTGTGCCATTGTGTCATAACAACTATTCAATGCAATCACTGAAATACACACTTCCTACTATATTGAACAGCCTAATAAAAAATAACATTGATATTATTTCTATCGCCATTCAGGAATTACGAACTGAACTAATGTGGGGCGAAAACGAATGAATCGATTTATGAGACCTGTTTGATTTTTATATTTTACTTTGTAATGTCGGTTTTCTCCGTGTTGTCCGCTGTTGCTTTTGTTTTGACTTCTGTATATGCCACTAGAAGGGAGCAAGGGGCTCTGTCAAGCTGTTCTCACAGCTTTTTTCCCTTGTTTCCTCCATTTATGTATCAAAATGGAAAATAAAGTTCTTTAATAATAATTAATAATAATAATGATATCGCAGGCATTTGCGAACGTCAACGTGCTCTTTTTCAGCAACTGCTCTTGGGTTTCTCGGTCGCTCAGCCCGGCGACAAAAGGATCCCGAAGGGCGTCGTCCAGAAATGCACCGAAGTCGCATGACGCAGCCAATCGCTTCAGTTCTACTGCAAAAGCTGCCACCGATTCGCCCTCTTGCTGGAAACGACGGTTAAACTTGAACCGCTCCGCTATAACTAGGGGCTTCGGCGAGTAATGTCCCTGCAATGCTTGCACCAGTTGTGCGTAGGTCTTGCATTCAGGCTTTACCGGCTCGAGCAAAGTTTTCAGGGTCTTGTAAGCGTTTTTTCCTATTGCCGTTATGAACGTTGAGACCTTGAGGTCGTCGCTCACCTTGGAGGACTTTAGGAAGTGTTCAAACATCTCCACGTAGGACTCGAAGTCGTCGTCGCCGTCCTCGACGAACTCGTCGAACCTTCCAACCGTTGTCATCCCGGCGTCTCGTCGCGGCACGCTCCAGACACGCTGCTAGTGGCCTTTTTCAACCCGGCAGGAATCCCATCCTCGTCGCCATTTATGTTGTAGCCGCAGTGGGCGAGGCAGGAGACAGAGCGACTAACGCAACATGTTTATTCGGCAAGCGTGGCCGTATCAAGAACCCTGAGCTTCGCGTTCCCAGCGCTTTTATAGATAAGCGATAGCCACGATAGTGACGTCACGGCGCGTCTGCATGGCACCACAGTTATGAATGTCAACTTTCAATGTCTCCAAAGAAAAATAAAACATCCCATAAGTGTACAGTGCTGTAGGCGTTGCCGAGCGATTCCGAAAAATCATTTGCCGCCGTTTTACTGGTTCCCGAAGTGCCAGAATTTTTTCAAAAGTAAGCAAGCGTAAAACAATGGATCGCAAGCGTGCCGGCTGGTGCCTCTGTCGTGCAATCATGTTCGCATGCACATGAGGGCAACTTCAGCAGGCTTGCAGTTGCATGTGCTTCGTCGTGCGAGCGGAGATGGCTGCTCGACCGAAATCATACCACTCCGCTCCGTTGCCAACTGGTTCCCAAAACTGTATGCAAAACGTAACTGTCCAGCATACGACAAGAGTCCAGCGGCACGTGCTTGCAAAGCGGGCAAGCAGGGTACATGCTAAACACACACAAAAAGAGAACCTGAGCTCATCGATGAAAAACATCGCGAGCCAGGGTCAAAAAGATTTTGGAGCGCTTTGTGCAACGACTGAACTCGAGACAAACAAGCGCGATGTACGGGTTCAGTGTGCATATATTGCCTTCTTTGTTTTAGCTCTCCTCTCTTCACCAACTTTCTTTCGCGGGATTTTTCACGTACCGGGGTCCCTCTCAAAAGAAAGCCTACCGAGAGAAATCTATAGTAATCAATACTTTGACACAGCAAACTGAGTTAAAGAGGGGTTCTTGTAGTAGCGTATGATTTAACAATCAGGAATGTTGATGAACAAGCGGCAGTCCTTACATTTCAGTTTAGAAAGCGCCACATCTGCAGCGGCGTGGGGACGGCAACACCCGACGTTGCGCGACCACGGTGAGTGGCAGGCAGAGACCACATATAGTTTTCCCACAACCGTTGTTTTCAGGACCTAGTGCTTCAGCTCACAAAGTAACTCCCGCCGCGCAAAAACGCGGTTTCGTTTCACAGTATGACGGCATGGCTGGCCTGGTACCCGGTACGCTACGGTCCGAGCATCCACACATGCCCGCGTCTACCGTTGAAATTTTTTCTAAGAGACGCGAGACGACGAGAGCGCGAAACGGGAGACGGCAGGAAAAAACAATGGGAAAAACCATGCAAGACCCAATGAACCATTGATGCAAAGTACTTTGTGTCGGGCGGCCGCTTGCACCACTTAACTCTTTTCAAAAGTCAGAGTCACCTTGTGGCAGTCCCAAAAGCTCCGATATTGCCGCTCTAATGGCGGTGATAGAAGGTCATGCACGGCTAAATCACGCACCTTCGATTTCGTGAATCGAAGGTGACGTAAAAGGACAAACATATTTTCCCCTTTCTGCACTATGCTTTCGAAGACGTTCGCTTTTTCTGGTGTGGAGAAGCTGCGTAGTGCCGCCATTAGAGCGTCGGGTTTGGCTCCGCACAGGGTGGGTAGACTGACTTTCGGGAAGTTTCGGTTTCGAAAGGCGACCGAAATTGGTCCTTTGGCGCAGGCTTGGCGCAGATTACCCATAACTTGACAAAATGTAGCAGGATGTAGCAGGGTTAGCCCCTTGGCGCAGTTTGGCGCAATTGGCGCAGCCATCACATCACTGCGTTTCTGCAGACGCCCTTCGATGGGCCTTCGAGCCATACGGGGAGGTCAAGGGTGTCACCCGCGAGAAGTGGAGAATCGAGGGCCTGGCAGACGTTGATTCCACTACTGTCATCGTACGCATTGTGCTTCGTGAAGACTTAACACTGGAGTCCCTGCCACATCAGCTGCGTCTTTACGGAGGCACGCTGCTGGTTGTTGTTCCCGGGCGCGCACCGGTGTGCCTCCGCTGTCGACGCACGGGACACATACGGCGCGACTGTAGAGTGCCGATGTGCGAGGATACTCGAGCCTTCGGGCATGAAGCCTCGGATTGCGTACGGCCGTACGCTCGAGCTGCTGCCAGCAAGACCATCAACTGCCAGGACGGAAACCTCGTAATGAATGAGGGAGAGGCCGAGGCGGCGGCGACTCCAACCGTGAAGATTGCTTCGCAAGACCCTCAGGCGTCCGGTGAGCAGCAACGCGCGCCGTTAGTGATGCCAGAAGGCCAGGTCTCCGTCATAGCATTGACGGCAGAAAGTACTGTTGGTGAAAATGAGCCTAATGCTCATTTTCACCAACAGTGCAGACGACACCGACTACAAAAAACGCGATTGACGCACTGGACGCCGGAGATGAAACAGCAATGGACTTCGCGGCTGAGGCGGTCAAGCGGCGTCTCAGCGACCTGGAGGAGGTAACCGACCAGTCGCTTCAGCAGACTGAGAGTCCCTGGTAGGTTGTGACGAGCAAGAGGGGACGACGCACTGGCCGCAGCCGTTCTTCATCTCTTCCCAGGTAGAGCAAGAGTGGAACACTTCCGGTTAAAACATGGTTGGACGAAAAGTGCATATTTGTTCCTTGAACTGTGAACTGTATCTCGCGCAAAAGGCGGTATACTGATGTAGATGCTCGAACTGTGTGTCACTATTTTACTCAGGGCATTATTCAGATTAGAGAAGTGTATAAGGTTTTGGGAGATGGACCTGATTGGTTGCCAATCCTATAGATGGACTGGTCACATTAAGTTCATGTTAATCAGTCTGCGTCAGTCGTAATTCAGCTTGCCCTCTTTTTATAAGTGTTTCTGAAAGTGTATTTTTTTGCGAATGAATAATACCTGGCAATAAAGAAAAAAAAAAGGATCGGTGGCCGAGTGGGAAAAAGCGCACACCCGGCTCGACGCGCGTGAAGCGAAAGCTCGCGCTGCAGAACCCAGGGATCCTGGGTTCGATCCTGGCTTCGAGCCCCAGCCCCCCCCCCCCTGCCCCCCCGTTTCGATCTGGATGAGCATCGTACCGGCGTGCGGTCGCGAATCACTACTGCGTGGTGCACGTTAAAGACCCCAGGCTAGCGGTTGTACTGGACTGGCTAAATTGTTCATCTACAGCATCTACAGCGAAAAGAGGCCGTACTTTAAACGAACTTGAAATATATTGATTATCAATATTCATTTTGTATTCATTCTGTATTATTTTGTCCCCAATCAGAATACGTGCGCAAGGTATTTAAAATATATCATAAATATTAATCAGAAACGATTTTAGATATACCAAAAATATAATTCATTCCCCCTCAAGATGCCATTTGTGCACTAAAACCAGCTACTCATTTTCGGGGGGATTTTGTTAGTAAATGTGACCGTGCGGTATGTGAAGGCACTTCTAAATACATCCCACAAATACACATGACGCACTGAACACCTGAATCACAGTCCCGTTGGGGGGATCGGTGGCCGAGATTTTTTAGCAAGCAGAGTACCGGTGTGTAACTTAAACAAAAAAAAACGTTTTGATGCACGCTGGGACGGACATTTTCTTAACACGTTTCAGGACATCCTGCCCCGAACCTGTAGAATACAGAGCTCTATACAGTGGAACCGGCAGGGTAACGTCAACAAAATCCTGGTACATCTTTTTCCTATTGACTTCACTCATGGCGAATTCCACTGGGCGTTTTGGAGCGCGCCGGGATCAGTTGACCAGATCCGGACTGGAGCACACGATCCGAACGGGGTTGCGCCGCCTACGGATTTCCAGTGGAACATGACCACTGCTCCGGGATCGGCGGATGCCTTCTTGTCATTCAACTGCCCGGGAATTCCCTTTCCGCGGCCGCCCCGGTCGTTTCGAAGACGTTTTCGTAATCGCGACGCTAACACGTGTTCGAGGCACGAGCGGCAGGAATGGCTCAGGCGCTTCCAGCAAAGATTGCCGGAATGCCCGTAGCGCGCAAATACCTTCTCTTCTCCTTCCTGGAAAACGAACCGGCTGTCGAGCCAAGGGGTAAGCAAGCGGCCATTACGAATCCTTCTGATGTCGAGATAATCTAGGAGCCCAGCCTGCGACGTGCTTCTTCTTCTTCTGAGGCAAGATGGGCGAGATCAGGCGAGATGCCCCACGAGAAAGGAAGTGACGTGTGTGCGCCGAGGGATGGCCCGGCTGGCTTCCGGTTGCATCCGCCGAAATCGTGGGAGCGACTTTTCTCGGATCCAGATCGAGATCCGGAGCAAGAGCTAATCTAAAACGACCAGTGAAACACGTCGGTCTCGATCCCGATCGCCCTGTGAAATAGGCTCGCTCCAGAAAAGTCGATCCCGGCGCGCTCCAAAACGACCAGTGGAATTCGCCATCAGATATTCTAATGAAAAGCGTGCTCTTAAGAATTTGTACGCTCCCACCACTTCGCGCATATAACCGAAAATACACCCACCATTTTCATACTCTGACGATACTATGTACTCAGGCAGAACATTATAGAATCGCACTTGACAAACTGTGCTCAAAAACGGGTCCTTGACTTTACGTAAGAAAAAGAAATGATTTACCAGCTGCTTCAAAAACAAATGAGATAGCGCCAGGCCTCCATCACTCACACCGCGAAAAAGACTAGTCCGGCTCGTGCGCTCATAGGAAGAGCCCCAAATGAAGACCGCAAACATCCGATGCATTGTTTGGATATTCACCCTGGAACAATGTAAAACCTAAAGCACATACCAGAATTTACTTATTAGGAACACATTGCAAACAGTGGATCGGGCAAATACCGACAGATCCTTTCCTCTCCACTTCTCAGCTTTTCCTTGCAGTTCGACTACCTGGGTCCTCCAAAAAGGGTCGCTGTCCCGATAGCTTTCCAGGGGGACCCCTAAATACTTTGCCGGAGATGAGACCAATTTGACGTCTCCAAACACACTGGGCTTCACGTCCCACTCCCCATGCCAAAAACCTATGCACTTTTCCCAGTTTACGGCACTACCACTTCTATTGCAAAAACGTTTTACTAATGCTATGGCCTCTCGTACGCTTTCTCTGTTTGCACAAAACAACGCGATATCGTCTGCGTAGGCCAATACTCGTGCGGTACAACCGCTAACCTGGGGTCTTTAACGTGCACCACGCAGTAGTGATACACGACCGCACGCCGGTACGATGCTCATCCAGATCGAAACGGGCAGGGGTGGGGATTGAACCCAGGATCCCTGGGTTCTGCAGCGCGAGCTTTCGCTCCACGTGCTCCGAGCTGGTGTGCGCTAGGCCACTCAGCCACCGATCCCCCAGCGGCCGAGGACATTGCAGGAAAGAGCGTGACGGCAGAAAAGAGTGAAGACGACGAAGTCGAGAACACAGTTACCCAAGCTAGGCTCCTCCAATTTAATCATTTTATTCGCGTACACAGCAATTGACGCCCCCGCTGCCTGCTCCAATTGGACAACAAAGCTGCTGGAAGTATGCAAGCTTCAGGGGAAGCGCCTCCAGGACCAAATCCACCAGACATAGACCTGATCTCAGATGCTGCTCAACGGCAACAGCCCATTTTATCAAGCACTGCCTCCGAGGACTCGGTTATAAACGATGCCGATGATGAAAGCAGGCCCTTCCAATTGCCCAAATCTAGAAGAAGGCTCAGGTCCAAAACATAAAACTCAAGTGATGAAACCGTTATTGTTGGCTCATCGCACGGACTGACAGTGATCCTGAAGCCGAAAGACACCACAAAAGTTATTACGAACTTGAATCCTCTGAAGCTTAAAGACACGTTTGAAGGCATTGCACCGGACGGCGTCATAATGGTACGACCAAAGCCCAGGCTCAACGTTTTCGCCCTGGACACAAGAAACATTGAATCAACAAAGGCTCTTCTCAAACTGACATCACTTGGAGGAATTGCGGTCTACGCATACGAACCACGCCCCCAGGACGCCGTGATCGGCATCCTTCGAGACGTGGACAACGCTGTCACCGAACTTGAACTGGAAACTGCTTTGCGAGCCAAGGTACCGGTCATCAGCGTGAGACGCCTTGGCTCTTCCGAGGTAGTCAAAGTTGTCTGTGGAACAACTCCGCCTGAGTACGTCACAGTCGAGTATACAGGCTTTAAAGTATATCCATATTTTGAAAGCCCTCTGCAATTCTCCAAGTGCCACCGCTTTGGCCACGTGAAAGGCGTCTGTGTTGAATCACCTTGCTGCATTCGCTGCGGTGGTCAACATTATGATGTGACTCAGTGTGCAAAAGAAGAAGTGCAAGTCAACCCATGGATCGGCTCGGAGGGACAAGGGAGACGACGAAGAAGAGAAGAGATGGGGAGTGCGTGCACGAAGAGCGTGCGAAGGACTGGCCGGGGGAATGTGCGGGGACGGAACGGCACCATCGACCAGGGCAATCGGCTGCTCGCTCCTATTGTCTCACCAGCAGCCTGTTCCAGCGAGGGCAGCGCATAGAACTCTTCGCTGCCCGGCTTCTACTGCGCGAGGACTTGGTGCGATGACTCTTGGGTCATCGACGGAAGCCAGCTGCTTCCGCTCCTGATTGCCAGCCACAATCGTGGGCCGACAACGACAGTTCCAGGCGCAAGGCCTGCTGCTGCGCATGGTTATTCAAAGACATGGTGACTGTTGCGTTTTCCTTTTTTCATTTCCTTAACTAAGTTTTCTTTTTTATTTTAGTATAAGCATATTAACTTTTTGATTTCTTTTGTAAATACATGTTAAAAAAAACGAAGGACATTGTATCTTGTCAATTATGAACCCCAAGGAACCTTGCTACAATTAACTGGCGTCCGCGACAGGACAAGATAATGTCTGTTCCCTCGTTTTTTCTAAATAACAATAATTCATCAGAATGGAGGTTAAAGGGTTAATGTCTTTGGGCGCTGAGTTGGGACTGACAGGAGCGGAGTTGAGGACGTGGGTAGACGAGGAGCGAGCACGCCAACGAGAAGAGAGGGCTGTTGAGAGGGAAGCACAGCGTCTTAAGGTAGAAAGTGAGCAACGCATTATCGAATTAAAAATTCGTCTTGCATAGGCTAGCGCAACCGAGATAGGACGGACAGATGGCAATGAAGGGTCACGTCCCGCATCTATATCGCTATCTCCTAGTCCTCACAAGCTTATGCCTCCCTTCGATGACAGAAGGGACGATCTCGACTCGAATTTAAGGAGATTTGAGCGCGTAGCTCAGGGGCAAGATTGGCCGCAAGAGTAGTGGGAGACTGCTCTAAGCATGTGCCTTGTTGGCCCAGCTCCGGAGGTTATAGGTAGGATGTCGCCTGAAGACTCTCTGAATTATGATAGAGTGAAGAGGGCTTTGCTTCAGTGGTTTTGTTACACGGCAGAAGGGTACCGCGAGAAATTTATAGAGAGCAAGTCGTTAGACGGAGAGACAGGAAGCCAGTTTGCTGCAAGACTAGAAGGGTTGTTTGACCGCTGGGTTAATATGAACGCATGCCCAATAACGTATGAGGGGATTCGTGACCAGATGATCGGGGAGTAATTCCTTCGGAATTGTCATCCGAGGCTCGCGGTCTTCCTAAAGGAAAGAAGCTGTAAGACCATCTCGGCGCTGGCTGTAATGGCAGACCACTTTCTGGAGGCGCAGGGCCAGCCTAACCTGGCCAATTTAAGGAGAGAGGCAAAATAAACCTTAAATTCCCAGAAGGAAGATGCGCATGGCAGCAAACCCGCTCTAAAGAAAAAAACATTTCTTGTGTGGTAAGTTGGGCCACAAGGCAACAGATTGCCGATCAAAGCCAAAAACACACGGGTTCTGTCAAGTGTGTCAGAGATCAGGCCACGAGTGCAGATCGTGTCCGTGAGGAAAGAACGGAAAGAGAGATGTTTCATGTTTCGCAAAACCCGACGATGATCCTGTTGGTAAGACGAACGCGTTCTCACGGGGAGAGAAGAAAATCTCAACAAACGTTTTCAGAACGTCCCCCATAGATATGACTGAAAAGGCGAGACCGATGCTGTCGGAAGCTATGCCAATCACAGACGGTGTATTAAATGGCAAAGAAGTAAATGTGTTGAGGGACACCGGGAGTAACACCATGATAGTGCGCCGGGAACTGGTTGCATCTGAAGATTTTACCGGCGAAGTCAGTCCCGTATTTTTAGTGGACCGGACGTGTCTGATGTTGCCAGAGGCAAACATTGTGTCGCCGTTCCTAACGGGACAGGTAACCGCCAAGTGTATGGACCGTCCTCTGTATGACGTTATTCTGGGGAATATTCATGAAGCCAAGGACTCGACCGAACAAACCCTGAAGGAGGTGGCTGACGCGGAAGGTGAAGTCGTCGCTGCCGTCGACGGCAGTAGGCCGAGTAGGTTAGACCAACTTAGTAACGTTGGGGGTGAACGGATCACCAGGGATATGTTAAAAGAAACTTGAGGTAGAAGATCCAACGCAATAGATATGTAGAAAACAAATAGGAGCGGTGCACACGACGAAGGGAGGAAGCAGAATAAGCTTTTACGAGAAAAAAGGGCGTATAATGCGCTGCTGCAGATTATCAACCGGCCGAGAAACACATCAGGGTCGCTAAACTCGTCAAGCACAACTTTGTGCCCGAAGTTGGCGGAACGCGCTAATTGAACTCTCGCGACGCTGACGTCGCGCCGAGCGAGGTGTCAATCATTCGAACGCTCATTTCTTTGAGAGAGGCAGAATGTAGCAAAGTTCATCGAGGCGCGCGTGCGGCGCGTGAGGGGCGCGAGGAGCCCGCTGATTGAACGGCTTCGCTAATGACGTAGCGCCCATTTGTCCCTACATCCCTACGCCAAGCTAAAATTAATGCTTTACAGATTGTGCCTAGGCGACCTGCTGACGCTCAAAATCCCTCCGAAGTTTGTGTAAAAAAGAAACCTCGTTTGTTGAAGTTGTCGTTGACGTCAAAGTGACGTTTCCGAACTTTGCGAGAGCCGTGGTTTGAGCTCGAGATCTTCGCTTCGGATCGAGGCGAACTTAAACTTTGTCAATATGGCGGTGCCGTACGCTGCGGCCGAGCTTATCTTCCGCCACCGTCGGCGTCGCTACTGAGACCACCGGGGACGCCTTTCAACTCCCCGACGACGACTTTCGGCGACAGTACCGGCTATCGAAAGCCGTTGTGCGTTGACTCTGCGACGAGCTTCGTTCGGCGCCCGGACTTTGAGGCGGCGGTCAATCGCGTCTACCATGACCGTGGAACCACAAGTTCTTTGCGCGCTCCGGTTCTTCAAAACCGGTAGCTTTCAAGGCATGGTGGCGACTGACGAGCACCTGTCAGTCTCCCACATGACTGTGAGCCGGGCTGTCAGAGTTTTTCCGGCTGCCATCGTTTTTGTTTTTTCTCTGCAATATCCGAACTTAGGTACTAATAAACTGGTATAAAATTCAGAATGTTGGAAAACAAACAAGAACCGGGATAATTCCTGGGTAGGTTCGAGTTTCCCGGCAGCCGGCAGAATTATTTCCTCGAAATTTTACTGGCAGTCGTCACTCATTGGCGGTCAAATCAGTTCATCGAACGACGTGTCATCGACAGATCGTTTCATCGGCACGCGATGTAATCACATGAAAGAGATTTTCTTCCGTTAGAGGTATATACAAATTAAACATTTTCACACCTTTATACATGTAAGTAGGGTGTCCAATAACTAACCCCCTAATAAGTGTAGCAATAGACCTTATAAAAAATGTAAACCTCACACCTTTAAAAATGTGTGAATTTTTAAACACGTTTCTTAAAACGTGTGATAATGCACTACACCTTTTTATAAAGATGTAAAACTACAATACCCCTTCTCGTCAGACACGTACCCAGGGGGGGGGGGCATAAGGCCCGCCCCTCCCCCCCGAAATCTTCCATTTTGCTGGGGCCTCCTCTCCCCCCTCCCCCTCATAGAGCACTTTGTCATGGCTACGTGCCTCCTTCTCGTCAAGGTGTAATTACCACAGTACATTCCTTTTTTGTGGTGTACACAGTGGCCCGGGACCCAATAAAATGACTGAAAAATTAAATTACACAAACGAGTCGCCGAAACAACACGTTGCTTCTTGGCGAGTGTCGAGGCAACTTCGGCCGAAAACCGGCTTCAATATTGGCCGGATGTACGGTTTTGCGCCTCGTCCCGACATCCGGCAGGTATGGGTGTACCGATGCAAATACACGATTTATGTCTAATAGCACTGGCACCACTGATCTCTCAGTAGGCTGGATCACGGATAGAGGCCTGTATTGCTGGGGTCCAGCGGCACCACCGGCAGTCATCGCTTGACACGATCTAATGCATGCTATAGGAGAGACGGGAAAACTCAATTTTATTACGTTAGTAGGTTGTCCTCGATCATGAAACTTCTATCGTGTTTCCGCAAATAACAGTTAATATTGTGGGCAAGAGTTTTAAACGCGTTAGAATACCAATCTTTTTTTAAATAAACGTTGTGTGGTTGAGGGTCGAGGGCGACTTTGTTGGGCGTTAACTGTGATGTGTTTAATGAGACAAGGGCTACCGAGAGTTATTGTGGTGTCATCCGTGATCTCGGAGTCATCAGAGCTCAGCAAACGATAAGTTGGAAGGCCTTTACTGGGGACATTCGCATCGTTTTAACCGCTTGTACATAGTACTTCATGGTGAAAGCTTTTTCTTTGAACTGCTGTGAGGGCTTCCGTGACAAACTGAAACTCGGAGCGTGCCGTTCAGTCGCTGAACGTGCCGTTTATTTAGCAACCGAAGCAAGCGACGTCAGTAAAGTCGGTATTGCTCCGGCCCATTTTATTATTTTTTTTTTTTTAAATCAATGTTCGAACGTTTGACGAATGTCTAGTTGATCTCCAAGCACCCGATATAATCATCGCAGCACGTCATAAAATACTCGCCCTCGAGCACCGCGTACAAGCTTCATATTTTTGCGTGTTTCTCCCTTAGACTTTCGTGTACTGCCTCATTGTGTAATACGCCAAAACAACAAGGACGAAAACGAAGGGAGAACTAGACAGGACGCGGCGTATTGCCTGTTGTCAAGCAATGGCCGCCGGTGAGGCCAGTGACGGGCTCCCGATCCGCGATCCAGACTTGCACTGTGAGAGTTCTAATGCATTGCACCCGCGGAGTGCTGCAGGGAGAACAGGCCCCGGACGAACTTGCCGAATGCACCTAGTGCAGACTGATGCTGTCGCCATAGATGTTGTAGAAAAGTACCGACCTCAAACCGAAACCAGCGCCTTTTTGTTCGACGTGATGGGTGGGAATGCGGGAGCGCAGTCGCTGCCATCGTTTATCTATAAACGTTGGTTGCTGCAACGTGTCACTTATATTTGCGATGATTTCCAATTAAGGAACTCGGCTGTCAGAGATATCTACAGACGGCGTAAGTTTCCGAAGCCAGCTGACTACAAAACAGCATACACTTGAGAAAATTTATGGCACTGTACGCGCAAAAGCTTGCTTCGTTTTAAGCATAGTATTATGAGTGAACCACTGAAAGGATAGTGCTTAAATTTAGTTCTTTGGAACATCTAGCAATACGTTTCGTAAGACTTTTTTTATTTCCCTGGTGAGGGCATTGAGAACGAGAGCTTTCTCAAACCAAATTCGACGGGGCAAGATAGCTGCCGTTCAAATATGACTGTGCTTGAGCCTCGGGCAACGTCTTCATGTTTAGCCTTCCCGGACGCTGAGTGAATGCGTCAGAGGTTTCTGCTGTGGGAGCTTTGTCGAAAAATGTTCCACTTTTCACCTGCACACAGATTATGCGAGATCTCGCGGCCTCTGTGTTTGTCCTGGGCCTTTCATTACACACTGGTAGGTTTCAGCGTCTGTACGGCATCAAAGCGACCCAAATTTTGCAAATAAAACACGGGTCGTCGATTCCTCCCTTCGTGGAATATCAGACGCTTACAATTCAAGCTCGCGTTTGAGTTTGTGGGACGCGATTTCGAGCAGAATACCAACTTTTTCTTTCAGCTCCGCTGTGCGAATGCCACCTCGTAGCAGACGAAATCCCGTCGTCTGCTCTCGCTCCTCGCCTGGGCGAGGCATGACGGGATTGTCGGCGCTAGAGAGCTCAAAGACAACGTACAGCGAGCGGCGTGAACGCTCACCTCTCCGCGCTGTCTCGTGCTCTCGTGCACCGCCTAGGGATCGCGGGGGATTTTTCGTCAAAAGTTGCGAAGTTGAGCGCGCGCAGGGAGGAGGAAACTTTGCGGCGTTCTTTTCGTCACTCCCCCCGCTACGTCAAAAAGCGAAGAATGTTTTGCTCCACGAGTTTAGCTACCCAGGTGGTGGTGCCAAAGATGCTGCGCAGCAAGGTACTACAGGTGGCACACGATATTGCTTTGGCCGGACACCAAGGTGTAAAACGGACAACTGACTGGGTGCTGGAAACCTTTTATTTGCCCGGTTCCCAGGCCGATATCAAGAGATATGTCAGTTCATGCGACATGTGCCAGCGAACAATCCCAAGGAGAACAGTAGGAAAGGCGCCGCTGAGAAGCATGCCTATCGTCGACACGCCTTTCGAACGAGTGGCCATTGATATAGTTGGTCCTTTTTCTCCAACGGCTGGGGGAGGTTATCGGTAGGGTGACCATATTCCTCAAAGTAGAAAACGGGACATCCCAGAGGGCAGTTGGGGGGGGGGGGGGGGGCGGCTCGTTGAGGGGCTTTTCAAATATTGAGATTAAGATAAAAACTTTAATGAAATAACTGCTCCCATTTCAAAACGTTACCCTATTGCACTAAGCCCTAGGGCCTATAGGGAACAGTCCCACTCACGGTTCAGTTGCATGCACTCATTTGGAAGGTCCTGCTTTGGGTCCTTCGTTGGTGTGGGCGTATTTCGTCGACGACTGAAGTTTCCTAAGCGGGACTTTATCCTGCAAGACTCGGCTGTAAAAGTCTGCTCTCATATATAGAAAAAAATCATGTCCCGAAAACGAGACATGATTTTTTATTGGGACGAAAAGACGGGGCGGCAGAAGCGGATCTCGAAAACGGGACTGTCCCGGACTAAACGGGACGTCTGGTCACCCTATTTATCGGTATGTACTGACAATGGTAGATTTTGCCGCCCGAAACCCCGACGCTATACCCTTGAAGAGTATCGACTCGCTTACAGTGGCGGAAGGGTTACTCGAAATTTGCTCTGTGGGATACCGGAGGTGGTATCATGATTGTTAAACATCTTGTGGCTTGCGCAGCTTGCGAATGCCGTCCGGGGCACCCGAAGGAGCTATCGAGATTCATAAGTGCCGTTCTCAACCTCTTCTTAAACAACTGGTTTGGACTTTTGCGTTTTTTTTGTGTCGCATCCACCCATGCAAGAAGCCTTTTTTCTTGGCAGGAAGCAGTTCGTCATCTGCTGCATTTAACAGCCCTGCTGCCCTATTACGTATTGCCGTTTCATGCACGCATCGATTTTTGTACTCTGGTCACCGCGTGTCAAGCCCTGTTGTCAAGCGTGCTACCGCAAATTGCGTCTGATAACACTGACAACTCGCTCAGTTCCCCGCCGTTTGTGTGAATACTGGAGACGGGAAGGAAGTCCTGCTTGTTGCGCCGATCACTCACGTCTCGCACATCCTACAGTGTTAATACCACTAGAGGGGATCGCTTCTATAGACCATTCCATTTAGCGCTCTCTGAACGGCACCATTTTGTTCGACATTAGCGCCCTGTCCATACATCCGGGAAATTTAGCGGGTTCGGCGGGATAAAACCAGAGGGAAGGCATGCGCCCGACTCCGCTAGCAGACGACAAACCGGGAGGTTGCCTTCTCCATCTTTGGGCTGTACCGGCGGGCTGTACGGAACATTGAACTCTCACTCGTGCCTGCCATTCTGAAGGGGTTCGCGTTCTTAGAATAGTTAGGGCTACTCCAAAATCAGCCTATAGCTCTTTGTTGTTATATTTCGGTAAATGATCAACTAGCATATCATTTTTTCTTTACTTAAATAGCAGTTGAGTCTGCCGGCAGTACTACCCTCAACTACCGCGTGTATTGCGGCAGGAGAGCACGTTTCTATTTAATATTTCAGACTTCCACTCATGGTCACTAAAGGCCTACACCAGTACAAACTCTGCATAGTAAAAAAGGTACATCAACCGGATTTACTTTTCGCCGGAGAAACCGGCCAATCTGACACAGTTTTCCCTGTTTTTTTTTTATTTGCACGCAGGTAACAGCGCAATTGGACCCTGCTAGTTATTTTATCTCGCATAGTATTGCACGATAACTGGCAGACCAAAATCTGCGCATCTGCGCTTGAAATTTCCAAAATGACGCGCTTTTAAACAAAGTTTGCACGCCAGCCGGATGCTAGGTACAGCCCACTCGGCTGAGCAGACTCCATGCGGGTGAGAAGGGGAGGGCATTTTTTTTTCTCTATTACCCTCTCTGCTATGACCTTAATAGAACGGTCTATATGCACCAGTCACTCTGTCACGCACTATCTTCAAACTAAAGCCTGTTTGCCACTTGGAGTGGAAAGCCTCTAATAATAACATATTGGGAATGGCTTTAAGTGGTATTGCGGGCCCGTCAAACCTTTCAATATCCGGTCTCTGGACATGTCTTCAAGTGTCGCGCCTCCGTTTACGAATATGCAAACAGTGAGCTTGCTTTGGCTATGATTGTTTCATGTGAACACATTTCAGTTTCTGGAAAAAAAGCAAATAGGACATATTTGTTCTTGCCCAAAAAAAATTCATACTAAGTACCTAGATTTGATTGCTGAGCCGCATTGAAATATTATAATTGTACAACTTACGGGGCTACAATTCGAGCTTATCCTCTTATGTCAAGAGGCAATAGTTGAAATTAGGTTTGATCATATATATACATGTCATATAATTATAAAAAAAAAAAAAACGCAACGCGCTTTCCTCAGCCAAATGGGAGTTCATATTGTGGTAAGTAAACTTCCACTATTAAATGCTGCTCAAAAGCAGTGGGCACAGGCGAGTAAAGCAACGAAAGTGTGCAACACGCAACCAATGTCCGCTGCAATCACCTAGCAATAAGGGTATCGAATCATTCCGACGTCCCGGGACCCACTCAACCTGGCTCTGCCGAAGGCCTCTCTCCCACGGCGGTCAAAATGAAAGGCTACAAAAAGACTTCTAATGTATTAAAATATGTACAAATATATATATATATATATATATATATATATATATATATATATATATATATATATATATATATGTATATAATTCCCGGGAATGAGTGAAGATTGACAAGTGCAGCCGTAGTAATATTGTGAACGAAGAGGGGAGAAGGTGATTATTGAATTTATTGCATTAAAGTTAGGGAAAGGGAAAGGGAAAGAGAGCTGGCGAAAATTTGGGCCAGGAGTGGGGATTTATCCCGCAACCTTCGCCTGTCCGGGGCGACGCCTTAACCGATTAGACCATCCCGGCCACTAGTTTCGGCGGACTCAAATTCTGACCAGCTCTGTGTGTACCATTAGTTTCGAATTCGCATAACTTGGTAGACGACAACCGTTGCTGATTTAAGGCCCGCGCTATTTCCGACATGCGGCAGTGACGTGGCACGTCATCTCAGCTTGCAAATGTCGGAAAGGGCCCGTCTTCCAAGATATTTAGGGAACCACTCCTCCCCATAGGGGCAGGCTGCACCGTATATATAATGGGAATGAGTGAAGATTGACAAGTGTAGCCGTAGTAATATTGTGAACGCTCCTGCGTTCACAATATTACTACTCTGGAACACCAGAGAACCTGCGTTCTCTGGTGTTCCAGAGAACGCAGGCCAAATCGCTCCTGCAGAAACTACTCATCGCAACGAAAAAAGGCTTGTGGCGTTTTAGTCCTGGGCCATGGGCCCATTTAGGAAAATTATTAAAGTCCGGGATAATCAAGTCATTATTTTTATTGCGTAATTAACTTTTTTAATATTGTGTTTAAGGGCATGGTTTAAATTAGAAAATTGCTCATCATCACCAAGAAACACTAAATTAACAAATTTTAGAACGATAGAAAGCGCGCGAAGCATTTTACGGCTTTCTGAAAAACCGCACAAATTCGACGGGTTTTTAAGTTTCGGTTTGTTATCGGAGCGCATCTCGGCCCCGGCGGCACCGCGCCCCGTGGAGAGATAGTGCAACCAACCTCTGCTGCACTGTCATCGCGCGACGAAGCAGAGTCTGGATTTACTATCTCCCCACGGTGCGCGGTGCTGCCGGGGCCGAGATGCGCTTCGATAACAAACCGAAACTTAAAAACCCGTCGAATTTGTGCGGTTTTTCAGAAAGCCGTAAAATGCTTCGCGCGCTTCCTATCGTTCTAAAATTTGTTAATTTAGTGTTTTTTTGGTGATGATGAGCAATTTTCTAATTTAAACCATGTTCTTAAACACAATATTAAAAAAGTTAATTACGCAAAAATAATTAACAATTTAATTATCCTGGACTTTAATAATTCTCCTAAATGGGCCCCTGGCCAAAACGCCACAAGTCTTTTTTCGTTGCGATGAGTAGTTTTCGCAGGAGCGATTTGGCCTGCGTTCTCTGAAACACCCTGTATATACATATACAGCGAGGCAGGTGTTAGCCCAGACCCTGAAAAAATTCGTGCGGTTACCCATTTCCCTTGCCCAACAAATGTGAGGGAACTGAGAAGCTTCTTAGGCCTAGCTTCCTATTTCCGTCGTTTTGTCCGAGCATTTGCAACAATCGCAGCTCCGTTGCATCGGCTGCTTCAAACAGACGTGCCATTTGTATGGACCGAACCTTGCTCAACTGCGTTCACTTCTCTCCAAGCCATACTCACATCACCGCCTGTTTTGTGCTTCTTCGATCCCACTGCCGCTACAGCCCTCCACACCGACGCAAGCGGACATGGATTAGGAGCTGTGCTGGTGCAGCGGCAAAATAACTCATCTCTAGAACAGGTCATTGCATATGCCAGTCGAACCCTAACGAAACCAGAAACCAATTACTCAACTACTAAACGAAAATGTCTTGTAGTGTGGGCAATAAACAAATTTAGACCATACCTCTACGGCCGCCACTTCAAGGTAGTAACCGATCACCACGCTCTCTGCTGGCTTTCGTTCATCAAGAACGTCTCCGGTCGTCTCGGACGCTGGGTACTTCGTCTTCAGGAATACGACTTCGCGGTAATACATAAATCAGGGCGTAAACACAATGATGCTGATGCACTTTCACGCTGCCCTGTTCCACCGAGCACTATATATGCACGACGCGGAAGTGTCGACCACAGTCCCACCTTCGATTCTCGCCACCATTTCATCTCACAACTTTCTCTCCGCCCAACATTCTGACCCCTGGATACGACCAATACTTCAACACCTCAATGGAACCGTCCCCTCTACTAAACAAAGATTTATTAAGAAGACGCAAAACTTCTGTCTAATTGACGGTCATCTCTATTGCCTGAATTACATGCCCGAAGGTCGGCGCTGGTTACTGGCTGTTCCATCCGAATTCCGTACCGAAATCCTTCATCATTTTCATGACGACCTCACTGCAGGATATCTCGGTCTTTTCAAGACCTACGCTCGCATCCGCAACCGTTTCTTCTGGCCTGGTATGTACCGCACCATTTGCAAATATGTCCGTTCCTGCCTACAGTGTCAACGCTACAAGCGTTCATCATCGGCACCCACCGGTCTCCTGCAACCACTAACTCCACCGCCCAAACCTTTTGACGTACTGGGCGCGAACCTCCTTGGACCTCTTCCCCAGTCCACCACAAGGAACCGTTGGATCCTCGTAGCCATCGATCACACCACTCTATTCGTGGAAACGGCAGCTCTTCCCGATGCAATTGCCGAGTGCGTTGCACGATTCCTTCTGCACCACATCATCCTACGACATGGCGCCCCCCAGGTCCTAATCACAGACCGGGGCACTCCTTTCTGGCATAAACAGTCGAAGCTCTCCTCCAAGCATGCAAAGTGGACCATCGCACGACATCGCCTTACCATCCACAAACAAACGGCCTCACCGAGCGCTTCAATCACACCCTAACAAAAATGATTTCAATGTATATCGATTCGGACCATTCCAACTGGGACACTATTCTTCCCTTTGTTACGTTCGCCTACAACACGGCAGTTCAGACAACGACTGGATTTTACCCATTTTATTTGCTCTACGGCCGTGACCCATCCTCAACCCTCGACACAATCCTACCTTATCCTAAAAAACATCCCGACAACGACCTCATGACCCAATTCACGTCCAGTTCCGAAGCTTCTCGTCAGCTTGCACGATCTCGCACACTGCAACACCAAGGCGCATCAAAACGTCGTTACGACGCCCAACACCGTGACGTACACTACCTTTCAGGTGACCTCGTTTTAATCTTCTTCCCGTTCCGTCAATCTGGTCGCTGTGAAAAATTTCTCCCAAAGTTCAAGGGCCCATACAAAGTCATTCGTCAGACCTCCCCGGTCAACTACCTAGTTGAGCCTGTCAACCCACCATCTGATCGTCAAACCACCGGTCGACACATCGTACATGTTGGCCGCCTCAAGATGTTTTATCCGCGCCTCCATCCCTCCTGATCTCTTAAGGCCAGGATGGCCTTTTCTTCGAAAGGGGCATTTGGGGCGTGGGGACCACGATCGTCAGTGCGCGGGACTGCGCGCTGCTGGGGCTGGGACACGAGATTCGGGTAGCGCGTGCTGATATAGATCTCGACCAGGAAACACCCGGCATTTGTCTTCTTCTTGAAGCGACCAAAGGCACACTCACAATATATATACACGGTGAGAAGGTTCAACGGGCCGGTTGGACGTGAAACGAAAGTTGAGGAATTCCAGAAAAGGCCTTTACTTCACCAACGTTTCAAGCGGGGACCGCTTTTCTTCAGGGTAGGATAGTGTGCCAAAAGTCCTCCGCTTCTTTTTGACGTTCGTGTGGAAGAGGAAGAGTGACTATGAAGAGTATTAAAAATATTCGGAACATGAGCAACAAAATGATCGTAAATCTTTGAAAATAGTAATTATAAACAATAATAATTGAAATCATTAAAACTAAATAAACTGATTTGCAGTATTTGCCACAGTCTTTGTTACAGTTCTTTAGCACAATCACCCCCGAGCAACCGGAGCGCACACAAAAGTAGCACTGAGGATGTGTTCGGGATTAACACCGCTTCGAGAGCGGAGATCTAGACAGCGCAAGAGTGCTGTGGCGGTTTTTTATGAAGTATTTATGTAATATTTTAATTATTCTTACGCGCCGAGGAATTTAGCGCAGCGGAAGGATCGCCACGGGACGCACGCTCACAAGGATGTTCACGAGAGGCGTGGAATGAGCTCACGATGGCAGGCGCCTTTGGTGCAACAATGTGATCGACGCGCTCGGCTAGCCCAGTTTGTGCAGAACCAAAATAATTGTGTGGCTTCGGCCCTACACAGACCGTGGCAGCCAAGTGAGTACGCCTGGACTTGCGTTAATACCACAAGCAACCGAATTGAATTTGTGAATGAAAAAAGCCTCTTTCAATTCTCTGTCGGGATCAGAGCTAAATCCAGATTGAAGAAGGTTGATACGTATTTTTTCAATGCTGTGCTCTTTAAGATTCATATGGTTTGAGAATGGGAGCGTGGGTAAGGACTTGACGTGAGAATTGTGATTATTAAAGCGCAGCCGAAATGAAGTACTGGTTTGTCCTATATAATCCATGTTATATAGTTTACAGCGTAAAAGACAAATAACGCTGCGCGTACCACAGTTGAGGTTTCCAGTGATTTCGAAAGAAAAATCAGAGTTCGCGCTAGTGACAAGATTGGTGGTTTCTACGTATGCATAAATCTCACACCTGGGCGTCTGGCAAGGTCTAGAACCAGACACGTCAGCAGCCCTATTTTTTGAGTGCACCAATATGTCCTTAAGGTTTCTGCCTCGTCGATTAACCACGCGTGGTGATACCGGAAAAAGGGTGCGTAGTTTATCGCTTTCCTGCAGAATACTATGATGTTTCCTGAGGATATTGTTTAGATTTCGAAGGCGGGCTGAATATGTAACCACTAGGTTTGCGTGCTGGTTTTGTGACATTTTGGGTTGGGGTTGATTAATAATTTGTTCTCGGTCGAGAGCTTGTGCTCTTTCGATGGCCTTATCGACAATGGCTGGTGGATAATTCTGCTTAGATAGCACGAGTTTCAGACTGCTGGCGTTGCGTTCGAATTCATCTAAATTAGAGCATATTCTCCGGAATTTGTGAGCTTGAGAAAAGGGAATACTTGTTTTGCAATGTTTAGGATGAGAGCTCTTGAAGTGCAGGTACTCTTGACAGTCCGTCGGCTTCCTGAAGAGTTTTGTTGAAAGAGCATTCCCGCTGATCTCGACTGTCACGTCAAAAAAATCAATGCTAGTTTTAGAATAACTATGCGAAAACATAATGCTGGGTGGAGACCGTTGAAGTCCTGAATAAAATCTATGAGTGCTGACTCTCCGTGTGCTCATACCATAAGGATATCATCGATGTAGCGCTTATAAAACAGAGGTTGCAGAGAGCGACTAGACAAGAAGCGTGACTCTAGATCGGCCATAAACAGATTTGCATAGTTAGGGGCCACCTTTGTACCCATTGCAGTTCCCCGTGTCTGTAGAAAGTGTCTTCCTTCGAATTCGAAGTTGTTATTTTCTAAAACTAACCTGATGTGTGTCGCGAGGACAATGTCGTTGACACGAACTGAGGGAGGGTCACTGCTATACACCTTGATTGCTGCTTGAATGCCATCCTGGTGAGGGATGTTTGTATATAGGGACGCCACATCCATGGTGACCAGGATTGCGTCAGTGGGAATTACAATTTCTCTTATTTCTCGGAGAAAGTGATTTGTGTCCTTTATGCATGATGGCATCGTAGGAGGAAGGTTCATTATAGGAAAATTTACAAAGCTAGAAATTCTCTCTGTCACCGTGTCTTTTCCAGATACAATTGGTCGTCCTGGATTTCCTTCTTTGTGAATTTTGGGTAAGGTATAAAAGCGGCCAGCCTTTGGATAAGCCGGCTTCATTGATTTATGCATATCCTCCGAAATGTCCCCATTATCAAGCATTAAGTCCAAATTTTCCGTTATTAGTTTAGTGAATCTTTTTGTCGGATCTTCTTGAAGTTCTTTGTATATCTGTTGGTTCATTAGCTGTCGAAAGCCTTCATCTAGATAGTCTTGCTTATTCATAAAGACTATGGCTCCTCCTTTGTCAGTAGGTTTAATAATAATATCATCTCTTGAGTTGAGTTCACGCATAGCGATGCGTTCAGCAGGAGTGAGATTGTGACGTAGACATTTTCGTTGTTTATAGCTTCTGATTACATCACGCTGTACCGGCTCGATGTACAAATCGAGGTACTTGTCGCGCTGCTCTTTTGGGGTCTATGATTTATCGGAAGTAATAGGAAAGCGCTCTCTGGTGTCTTGCGGATGATCGTGTAAATACTCTCTGAGTCTCAGGTTTCTTGCGAAGTTATCGAGATCCTTATATATTTGGAATTCATTGTATTATCCTGCCGTGGGGCAGAAGCTGAGGCCTCTGGAACACAATGAGAATTCTGTGGCGGACAGAGTAACACTGGACAGATTGACAATATTCAGCGATTGGATGCTCATTCCTCCGGTAGATAAGCGCTCAGTAGGTGCAACTTGTGTGCATCGTTGTGGTTGGTTCGAGGTAGCGAATTGTGGACGGGGTAGAATGATAGTATGGTCATCTGAGATATGAATGAGGTCCTCACTGCGAGTGACAGTGTTGAAGGGAGCAGCCGATAATCCTACCACATTATCGCGTGCCAACTTTTTATTTTTCGTTACGTTAATTTCATTTAGTCTTTTTCGCTCGTATTCTTCAAGCGCGTGTTTTTTCGATGTGAGATAATAATTTGTTGGACTTTTAACTAAACTCTGTGACGGCTAGGTCACCGGCGCGTCGTTCACTATGTTTGACAAGAACATTAACTAAGCCAAGAGATGCTGTTTTTAAGATGTTATTCCACTCATTCATTTCTCCTTCGTTAAGAGTATTCATGGATGGAGTCAAATGTTAGCTTAGCCCCCTAGGCGCGGTTCCACAATTAAGATAGCTACGTAGTGTTTGAGCATGACGATGGAATCGTATTCTCTTATCTATAATTTTACGTGCCTCCATAAAACATTTCGAATGATGTTGCTCGAGGGTGATTGTACCTGTTGTCCAAGCGAGTCAGAACGAACTCCGCAGATTGTAGCAGGTGACGGGGCGTCGGGTCAGTTGTCGGACCAGAAGGGACTCCTGACTTTGGCTGGGATGAAGATGGAGGCAGGCTGGGAAATTCTTCCGAAGATAGGGCAATGCCTGGACCCGAAGGAGCCCGCGAAGTGGAAGGGAGAGGGCTCTGCGCTGGAGCACTCATGGGCTCAGACTCGATGAACCTGGCCGGAGTCCGGGGAGCAGGCTCCGGACACCGGAGCTAAAGAACTGTAACAAAGACTGTGGCAAATACTGCAAATCACTTTATCTAGTTTTAATTATTTCATTTATTATTGTTTATAATTACTATTTTCAAAGATATACGATCATCTTGTTGCTCCTGTTCCGAATATTTTTATTACTCTTCGTAGTCACTCTTCCTCTTCCACACGAACGTCAACAAGAAGAAGAGGACATTTGATACACCATCCCACCCTGAAGAAAAGCGGTCCCCGCTTGAAACGTTGGTGAAGTAAAGGCCTTTCCGCGAACTCCTCAACTTTCGGTATATATATATATATAGGGTGTTTTTTTAAGCTTAACAAATTTGTTTAAAAAATCCGTGAAAGTTACACTTATGCCGCTTGTGGAGGGGAGTTATACGGCCAGGGGGACATATCATAGGGGCTAATCGTAACGATCAGTTGGCTAATTAACTAAAATTCGATAATTAACTTTTTAAGCAATAAAAATAGACATATGGTTTAAATTAGAAGACTTGCTCAGCGTCATCAAAACCACTAAATCAGTCATTTTCAGAAAGACTTTGAGCGCGTGAGAAGCGTAGTAGTGCACTAAAAGTAACCACTCGCGGAGCAGGTACAAGGCTGGGGCTAGATAAGAGACGAAAAAATCGCGCGGGCGCCTTATCGCAACCTCTAGCTTTGTACCTGCTCCACGAGTGGTAACTTTAATGCATTACAACGCTTCTCACGCGCTCAAAGTCTTTCTGAAAATGACTGATTTAGTGGTTTTCGATGACACTGAGCAAGTTTCTAATTGGAAACATATGTCTATTTTCATTAATTCAAAAGTAAATTAACAAATTTTAATTAATTAGCCGACTGATTGTTACGATTAACACCCTATAATATGTCCCCCGGGCCGTATAACTCACCTCCTTAAGCGGCATAAGTGTAACTTTCACGGCTTTTTTAAACAAATCTGTTAAGCTTAAAAAAACACCCTATATATATATATATATATATATATATATATATATATATATATTAAACTAGACCTCCTAACATAATTATATGTCTTCTCAGAGGTTCAACGCAAGCAAACAGAGACATAAGAGAGATATATTAAAATATAACAAAGCTTTCGGTATCAAACACTTGCTTATTTTTAAACATATCTTGAAATAATATTTCTATGAGGTCTCTGTTTAACTTTTAATTATAAGAGTAATAGCGCTATCTGAAACTGAAACGCGCTACATATTATTTTATTAGGAGAAAAATAAGAAGAACGTAGCAAGATTTACTTGTTAATTATATAGTTCATTAAATAAACTAACACTATAATATCGTGCCCTGGAATTCCCAAGAACGCGGGTAATATGATAGAAAAGTTATTTTTGGATATGAGTTCTTAGATTTCATTTAATCAGCTAAAAACTGCGTTGTGCTTAATCAAGATGTCCACCGTGGGACCGGAGGCTTAGCAAACTGACGCGAAACACTACGCCAGGGAGCAGCCAAAACTTTAAATGACCGCGCCATTGCATGCACGACCACCTGAATTCGTTTCCTTGGAAACGCGAAAAAGGGTCAGTTCTTTCTACGGTCTTCTGTTCTTTGCATCTCCTCACTTGAACGGCAACAAAGTAAGGCCTGGACCCATGACTTTCCTAAAATTACCTGCACATTGTGCAGAGTGCAGCGTAACTCTTCCAAATTTGAGCATTACCTGCTGTAACGTCAGGTAGACACCGCCACAGTCATAAGCAAGAACAGTTCAGGTGAAGATCATCGTTGTCTTGGAATTGTCTGGGTTTAGCTTGTGAAGCTACATGTATCCCGCCTTTTCTTGTTTTTTAAACACAGACACGAACGTATATGTACATATGCACTCCAAAACACACAAGACCTGGTTTACATCACGTATGTATCGCATCAGATGCCAGAATTAAAAATATATTGAAATAAATAAAGAGACTTTCGCGCGCAAGGAGAAGAGGAACCCTGCTACCTTCACGCACTGCATGCGGCTAACCAATGACTACGATCTACGCCGCCATTGGCTGGCCCCATGCTTGCGATTCTGTGATTGGCTTAGTTTTGATAAGTAGCTGCCACTACTTAGCAGGGATTTGTTAGAGTGGTCATCGAACCTATTGGCGGGTAACCTTTACCTGCGCTGGGGTGTTTGAGCACTGTACGATAGTACACTTGAAATCCAACCTCAATGATTGGATTTCGAGTGGCGTTGCAGGAAGGTAGACGCGCGTGAATTTTGTGGAGTGCTATATACATGAAGTGTCCGCGTTTCGTCTACGGGTAAACAGCACGCGCGAGCGATGTCATTGGGAGGAAAAATCGAGAGTTGCACTGGCAATTAACATCATCCAGGGATAATTGTTCGAGGTAGATGCATTTCAACGTCGTTAACTTGATTAACTTCACCTGAAAGAAAAAAAATAACTATATAATGTATTGCTTCAATTTGGGGGTCCCCCTTCCTCCCCCCCCCACCATGAAACAAAAGGATTGGAGAATTGAAATTTCAACGCACTTTTAATGAAAGATCAAACTATAGATAGAGAGTTTTATTTGCATTCGGAGAGTAGGAACATGTTGAAAATACAAGTACGATAATTTAAAAAAAAAATATATATCAAAGAGATATTGATAATCTAATACTAAAATAATTAGCTTTCCTTCTCAGTTAATTTTTCACCGATCTATGTTTCGTAGGTGGAACATCTGGCTTAAAGCACTAATACACTAAATTTTTTCTTAATTATTCGAACATCATGGAGCATGCTAGTTTTGTATGTACCAAAGTTTCGATCAGGCTTCCATATATGTACGCGAAGCGACTATGTCTAAAAGTTTCGTTCGAAAACTACTCCTTCAAACGCCAGTGCGTGTAGTTACAAATCTCGAAGATTTAGTTTTTTTTTTTTTTTTAAAGAAGTGATGGTTGCATTTTTGCGTAAGGTCGAACCGAATCTGTTCTGGGTTTTTGTCGTAAGCATAGCGGCGTCTTTTTTACAAAAATTACCTTAATTTTTTCACCAAAACAAAAGCATGGCATCCCATTTTTCCACGGAAGATGTAACTTGATACTAAAGCCCGGCAGGGTATCGAAATACAATTGATATATTTGTATCTTATGACTAAGAAAGTTATACACTTTTAACATGATTGTACAGGAGACAGGAAAGGAAAAGGAAGACACGTGAAAAGAGAACCGACAACTTCTTGAAGCCGTTGTGTGTTGTCCCTCGTTTGACGTGTTTCTTCTTTTTCAGTTTCCGCGAAGTTCATTATTCACAAGCTTCCCTGCGCCCTTGGTCATCTCACATACAAAAATACCAATACCCAAAATAATATCTTATTTGCTATTACGATACATTCGTATTGCGTTCGTACCATACGCTGGTCAATATTTACGAGGCGAGTCGAATAAATTGGAACTCGAAATGAGTCTCGTGTACCTAAATACTGCACAAAGCTTCCGTTTTTAGATATTTTTGTGACATGTGTTCTACCTTGTCACTTCAAAAATATTTGTTTCTTTAGTTCAGCTAGAGCATCGCCGTCGCCTTTCCTGCCTGGGAGCCGGACGCAAACATATACTAACATACAGACGACCGAAACCTCACAAGGCGATTGGCTGATCGGTGTCAGTTTATCCAAGAGAATGGGGGCGCTGCCGAGCGCAATGAGCTTAAACACGAAATCGCAAAAATAAGGTCGTGCTACTCGAAAAAAATACGTGGACAGGAAGGTATACACGACGTTTCGGGCGTCCGCCAGAAACGTCGTGCATACCTTCCTGTCGTCGTATTTTTTTCGAGTAGCACAACCATAAATTTGCGACTTCGTGGTGTCAGTTGTCATGACAATCGCCATTTCGGTCCCTTAAAACCTTCAATGCTTCGAAAGGGTCCGTTCCGAACAAGTCACGCCAAGATCGCTTTGAAGCGCAATCGTACTGAAAGCGTTCACGCTCCAATATAAATGTTTGCCACTGTGTCACTGTGCATGCAATCATCTTATCAATGATTCTTATCTCCAGCAGAGATAGGAGTAATGACTTTACCGTAATTAGATTGTTTTTGCTTTAACGAGTAATCTAATGAATTACTTTCATTCGCCGGTAATTTCGTAATAAAACGAATGACTTTCAGGCAGTATGTTTGAGGAAATTATTAATTACATTCGTAAATAGTTATTTGCAAGAACCATATGAGAACAAAATATGTGGACGCGGGAGCCGAGAGCGAGACTAACACAAGTGTTTCTGTTTCCATATGTCAGCGGGGTGCTCAGTCTTCCTGTTTCTACAAGTACCGTGGCTAATCGTCGTCCAGTGCGGCACCGATTTACAGGTCGTCAGTCACAAGGAGGCTTCAGTAAACGACAGTAAATGCCCAGTCACCATGTCCAGGTTTTTTAACGTACCATCGCTAGATCTTTAAAGTTCTGCCTGACCTGCAACCGCGACTATAGCAAGCAACAGTGTTCCACGTCATGTGATCGGACTTTATATCAGCTGCTGTTTCACCTTCCTTCCTTTGGTTTCGCTGTCGACATGGCGGTGCGCTCACTCTCCCTGTTTCTACAGGTTGGTCTTTCCTTCCATAAGTTTGTGGGCCATGGCGACTATTCTTTTTTGCCTGCACTCAAACTCAGTTTTCTCAGTGAAGCGTGCATAAGTATTTTTCTTTCTTCTACTAAATGCTTGTCTAGTTGTGGCTTCGGCCGTAAAACTGCGACAGTTACTGGCAGGAGATGTGGAGACAAATTCAGGCCCGCACACTTCTTCCCAAGAAAAACAGCTAGTTGAGGCACTCCAGCTAATCCGCAGCAAACATTAAGGACACAGGGCAGTGCTGAATAGATGGAAAGCCATTAAAAAGTGCAAATTTTATTCGAACGTAAACTAGAGCGCTTGTCGTCACGAATAACTAGCATTAAAAGTGAAGTGTCTCTGACAAAAAACTTGAAAAAAGATATTGTATTTAAAAGCGGTAAATCTCAAACTTGACAAGCAACTTAGAATAACCGCTTCGAGACAGGACGAACTAGATAATCATTCCCGGAGAACCTACCTTATTATCTATAGTTTAGCGGATATAGCCAGTGAAAATTGAGAAGAACCGAGGTAAGGGCACTTTCATTCTCTTCTGGAAAGGCTCGGTATAAAACTTGAGCCTACTAGCATGCAACGTGCACACCGGCTTGGAAACTTTTCTGTAGAAAAAAGGCGCCTTGTCATTTCGAGGTTTCCGGCATTTAATGACAGACAAACCGTATTGTCTGTAGCCCATAAGCTAAAGAGAAGTCGTTTCTTTATTGGTTATGATTTTTCTTCTTCCGTGCCGTTCGCAAGACGCCAACATTTGGGGTATGCTAAGCAGCAAAACACGCAACATAAGCTACGGTTCAATAAGTTAACTATTTGTGGTAAAATATTCCAGTAACGATCCCGATACTTAAAATGTGTTTGAACACTCTAAGTAACCACAGCATGCAAGCGACACTAGAAAGCCTTCCTTTCAAGGCCTTGTTTTGGTTACAGGTGAACTGTACATTTCTTAAAACAAAACAAAAATTGATCTGACTTTTCTCTTTAACACAACAAATGCGGACATTGTTATTGGTACTGATTCCTTAGCTTGATGCTTTTATAAACAACTCTGAAATAGTTCCAGACAACTATCGAGTCTATTGCAAACACAGAAATTTGAGAGGAGGGGGTGTGCTTTTGCTTGTCTCGAAACATTTACAAAGCACACATGTTGATTTCAAAGACTGTGTGAGCGAATCTGTGTGGTGCAAGATAAAACTTCAAACTTGTACATGTTTGACAGTAAGCGCATTTTAGAACCTTCATGTAACAATTTGTTAAATTCACTTACACCCGATTACATCATTCGTAATGGTGACATTAATCTTTGGGATATCGAATGGGCTGACAACCTTCCACAATTGCGTAATTCATCGTCACTCCATATTTCAATAAACTTAAAAACACTTCTGAACTACAGCAGTTTGTGTCACATCCGACAAGGTATGACCGAGAATTTAATCTATTTTAATTTTATTTTTGCGAACTGACCGTCTGCTGTCTGCTCTGTCATGACGACACCGGGTATCAGCGCCCACGAGATTTTGTTGTATATGCCACATGTCAGCACGCTATCACCTATAAGCCGTGCTCCCGAAAAGTATAGTTTATTGATCGAGGAGATTATTACAGCGTGTAATTCGACCTGCTAGCTTATCTCGTCAAGTTTGAATGCGCCTGCCCCGCGCTTGACATTGAGGAATTATGGTATTTGTTCAAGAAAAATCTTTAGTCTGCTTATCGCGAAATATATTCCTTCTAAGATATAAAACAAACACAGAGATGATAAACCATAAATCAACAGAGATTCGCGTCGTTTTCTCAATAGGAAGCGAAGATAATATTTACCTTATAAAAATGCGAGTAAACCGGTTATAAAATGTAAACTTTTACCTCTCGAAGATGTCTTCAAGGTTGAAGTAAAGAAGCGAAACGACACTTTTGTTTTACTTTGGGGCGAAAGCCGCTAAGTAACTCAAAAGGAATAATGTAAAATTGTTAGGAAATTAGGCAAGAATGCACCTGTAGGCATTTCCGAAATTCTTTACAATGATAAGCTTACTTCTGGTAACTTTGTCAAGAGGTTTACTTTAATGACTTTTTCTTTAGTCTTTCTTTTCACAGAGAAAAAAAAACACAGTTCGGTCCACAGCAATATTCCGAGACCAATCTTAGTGCAATGCCCGAGTTTGTTATAGCAGACAATAGGGTAAATAAACTTGCTCTTAATCTGAAATCTGATTAAGTCACAGGGCCTGATGGCATAGCAAGCAATGTTTTCAAAATGTGTGCTTTAGGGATTACTCCCTTACTAGTTACTCTTTTTAATAATTCGCACTTTTCTAGAATTTCTAGCATGCCGTATTCCATTCCCATGGCAGCCATGGGAATGGAAAACGGCAAATGTTCTGTCCATTTCTAAGGCTGGCCTAAAGAGTCTGGTTTCTAATTATATGTTCATCTCTTTAAATTGTGTTATTTTAAAACTACTTAAAACAGGATATAGGGCCACACGCGTCGCCGAGCGAGCGCGTGCGTGGCGGAAATGGTTACCGCGCTTGGCATTCGCGCGGATGCCACAGGTTCGATTCCTGGAAGCGGCCACTACTTTTATTTTATATTGGTATTTAGCGTTCTCGTAAGTTCGAGAACCTTGTCGTCTGATTGAAGTTACGAATGTTCTACACGCCAAACGTTCTACCCCTAATTTTCGAGAAAACTACGCGGCTACAAAGGGTGCTCCTCCTGGCGTTCCGAGTGCAGTCTCGCTCTTGTGCTCGATTCCGCTACGCCGGCGAACTTCGACGCCTGCGGCGCTACCTATTAGCGTTTTTGTTTTGGTCACAAGTTCGCCTAGGTTGAACGTTTCATTTCCCACTGCGCTAACCGTCTCTCTGCCTGTCATTCGTGACATTTTGGTGGAGGTGCAGGGTACAATCCATGAAGCGTGCCCTTCCGAGGCCTCGCACCGCAAGCCCGATTCCCATTTCAAGAGGACCATCCACAAAGACTACCGCGACCAAAAGAAGCCGCCAAATCCGAGGCCTACACTGGGAATTCGGCTCCCTGCTTGCCAAGGCCAACCTGTCAGCAACTCGGAAGAGAACAGCCAGTTTGCGCACACCGAGACCGCTCCACCCGTCGTCTACATGCGCGTCGCACTACGAACCCCGACGACCTACTAGGGGGAGGAAAATGTGGAGGATCGGCTTGAACACTATGAACGCGTAGCACGCCATTATAGATGGACCATTGAGCAGCGCCTCCAAAACAAAACATCTAGTTCTCTTTGGAGGGCACTGCGAGGCATTGGTTCGAGAACCATGAGGCTTCACTTACGTCATGAGACACCTGTATCTCCGCCTGAACAATACATTCATAAACCAGCATCGTAGACAGCGGGACTAAGGATCTTCTCATGACAATAACTCAAGGACCAAGCGAAAGCATTACCAGCTTTCGTGGAGGATGTCCTACGCCTGAGTGCACGCGCTGAACACCAGGACACCGAGTAGAAGCTGCGCCCCTCATGACAGGCGTGAAGAGTGAAATCTTCTGCGGTCTTGTACGACACCCCCCGACTGTTCACGACTTTGTAGCGGATGTTACAAACATTGATTCGTGCACTGTCGGCCCGAGCAAGACACTACCACCGACTCGTCGGCACCCCTGTTGCGTCAACTTTCGCATAATCGCGGCTTGACATGGACATCGTCGGTTTGAACAACATTCGGCAGATCATCCGTGACGCCGTTGGGGAAGAGCTCCGAAAGCTGCTACCCGCTGCTGACCAATCAGCTTCGCTCTTCATCGCCGAGGTCGTGCGGGAAGAAGTCTACAGATCCACCCAACCAGAGGCTCCCATCACCGCGGCAGCCTTAGGAACGCACGCCATCTTACGCCGGAATGGCCCGACGGTCACCGCCTCCTCCTCGCGCCTATGCCGCGCCGCCCCGACGTCAGTCACCTGCGCCGCAGTACGACCGACGCCACGACGGCCAGGTCCAGTACGCCAGCCAGGAGCCCCGTGCAGCCCGGAAGACCGACGTGTAGCAAACGGCCGACAAACGCCCTATAACCTACCGCTACGGGGTGGCCGGCTACGTATACCGACGGTGCAGCTTAAGCCAGATGGGGCTGAGAGGATTTGCGCCAAACTACCCTTGGCCACACCTGCGAGAACGACCAAGGGAGATCGAGATGTACCTGCGCCGTCCGCCGTCTTCTGGGCGGGTCCTTTTCCGGGATCCAGCTCACCATCCCCATGACGTCCCGCATGGTCCCATCGTATGTTCTGCCGAGAAAGCTTGTCCAACCCAGCGTCGCCTGGAATAGTAAGTCTGGCAACGCCGGGAGGTGGCGTTGCCAAGAACGCCGGAGGGCTGCCACTCTCCCGACGCCACGCATCGCAACGACGCTAGTGCAACGGTGCCCAACAACCTAAATGTTGTTATGGACGGCCATGACATCATCGGCCCTTGTGGACACCGGAGCAGACTAATCAGTCTTCAGTGGAAGGCTCTGTCGCCGCCTAAGAAATTTGATGACGCCTTGGGAAGCACCACAAATTCAAACCGGCCCAGGGCGCCTTATTACACCCGTCGGGAGGTGCACTGACCGAGTACAAAATTCACGGCGATACGTGCCACGTCAACATTCGCCGTTCAACAAGACTGTGCCAGAGACATCACTCTAGGAAGGACTCTCTGTGTGAATACGGCGCCGTCATCGACCTCCGAGTCAACAGATTGACGCTGCGGACACCATGTGCCGCCTCCAGAGGAACCGTAACAATGTCGGTTGCCATCTGGTTCCGCTGCCGACCACGTGAACCCGCCGCCGTGATCAAGCATGTTGTTGTACCCGTCAGTGACCGATGCAGCTACCTACGGCGATGTTGTCCTGAAATGTAACGTTCAATTCCTTCCTGAGAAGAGAAATAGGCTGTCGCAAAGGTTGTCACTGAACTTCAGAATGGACGCATTGTGGTTCTTGTGACGAACTTCCGACAAAAAATGCAACACCTCACGAAAGGTGCCGCTGTGGGCCACGTCCGAGAAACTCCGGAACTCCGCCGAAATCGCCGTCACTGCTGAAGAATTCTCTCCATCTCAGGAAGACAGTACCTCACCAGCGCAGCACGACATTGACCCCAAGGTTCTAGGCCCAGAACGACGGCGGATGTTTAACCTCCTTGCCGAATACAGCGACTGCTTCAGCGACGTCTTTGAAGGTGCGCCAAGGACGCCGTTGCGAAGAACCAGTATCGTTACCGATGACGACGCGCTCCCTGTGCATCGATCGTCGGACAGAGTTGCCATAAAAGAAAGCGAGGTCATTCAAGAGCAAGTGCAAGAAATGCTGAACGACGACATAAATCCAGCCTTTCGAGCAGTCCGTGGGCCTCTCCAGTCGTGTTGGTTAAGAAGGACGGAATGCTTAGGTTCTCCGACGACAACCGGCAGCTGAATGCGTGGATTAACGAAGTCGTACATCCACACCCCCGCATAGAGGACACGCTAGACAGGCAGCGTCACTCTCGATATTTTTCATCGATAGAACTGAAGAGTAGCTACTGGCAGATCGAAGTCGACGAACGCGACCAAGAGAAAACAGCCCTCGTCGCGCCGAATGGGCTGTAAAATTTCAAGGTGGTGCCCTTCGGACTATGCGCGGCATCAGCAACTTTCCAGCGTTTCATGGACCCCATAATGGCAGAACTGAAATCGCAGAGCTGTCTCATGTACCTTGACGACGTCGTAATAGTTTCAAGCGACTTCAACGAGCACTTGCGACGACTTCGAGCTGTTCTCCAAGCCATACAGACCGCCCGACTCACCCTCAAGCCATCGAAGTGTCGGTTCGCCTATGACGAACTGAAGTTCCTAGGTCACGTGGTTAGCATCGATGGCGTTCGCCCAGACCCAAACAAGACTCTCGCTGTCGTAGCATTTCCAGCGCCAAGAAAGAAGGCCGTCAGAAGATTCCTTCGACTTCGGGCGTACTATCGGCGCTTCGTTCGCGATTTCGCAAGGATTTCTGCAATACTCACAAACCTCACAAAGGACGCTGAGAAGTTCGAATGGGCTGAGGAGCAGCAGCAGGCATTGAGCGAGCTGAACCGACGACTCCAGACTCCTCCTGTTTTTGGACACTTGGATCAGGATGCGGAAACCGAGATTCACACGGACGCAAGTAACGCAGGACATGTCGCGGTACTGGTTCAAGTGCAAGAGGACTCGGAGCGATTCATCACCTACGCAAGTCGGACACTGTCTAAGTCGGAGATTTATTACTCAACAACTGAAAAAGAATTTATTGCGGTCGTCTGGGCAATCACACGCCTCGCTCTGCTGGCTTCCGTACCTCAAGGAACCTTCAGAACGCCTTGCTCGATTGAATATCTGACTGCAGAAGCTCAAAATGACTGTGGTCTACAAGGCCGCAAGCACACCGACGCCGACTGCCTATCCAGAGCTCCGGTCGAGACATCTCCCGGTTGCAGCGACGAAGATGACGATGGGTGCATCCTATTCGCACGGAACACCGACAAAATGGCACGACGTCAAAGAGACGATCCTGAGTTGCGCGCGGTAATTGAGCATCTCGAAGGACGAGGAAGTATTATCAATACCACCTAGAAGACAAGGCCTGTGCATGACGTCATCGTTAGTAGAACCCCGACCCGCCCCAAGCGGCGAACACCCCGAAGCTTGGCGAGAGGAGGGGCCCTTCGTAGCGCGGGCGAAAACTGATCGCAGCGCCGGCCCTGGCGAGCTCGGAGCCTCCGCTAGCTGACGAATTTCTCCGCTACGCATTGGTTTTGCCAATTTCCGTGCGAGGTGACTAATGAAACTAAATTGTCACGGGTATTCGCTGCTTTGAATGTTAAGAAAAAGGTGCCATCTCATAAGTGAAGGGAATCTTCTTCGGGTGGGAAGGATATTAGAGCTTTCAGCTTGCAATTTTGGGGCTCTCCTGAAGAAAACACTCTGTCACAACCTATGTACGCGAGACAAAAGACGAATGTACCTTTAACAATTTGGACTAAACCCCGAGACTGGGGGGAAGAAACGACAGCACAACACAAAGTCTCAAAACACAGCTGAAATTTGTTTGACATGATATCGTGGTTTTATAGGGCACAGGTGCCCGGAAAACCAAAAGAAATGCAAAAAGAGAGAGGAGGAACTTCGTTTTGCCGAACACACAACGAAGTTCCTTCTCTCCCTTTTTTTCATTTCTTTTGGTTTTCAGGGCACCTGTGCCCTATAAAACCACGATATCATGTCCAATAAATTTCAGCTGTGTTTTGATACTTTGTGTTGTGCTGTCCTTTCTTCCCCCCAGTCTCGGGGTTTCGTCCAAAATGTTAAACCTTCACCAGCTTGTTTGCGCCCAAACTTTTTGTTCGTTTTTGAATGTACCTTCGCATTGTCTTTTGAAAAAAGGGAAATGTACAAAAATTTTAGAACGGAGCTACGTTTCAACTTTACTGTTATCAATCAATTTGTTTCGTTGTAGCAGTTCCCATATCTCATGAACCTCTTGCTTATAACCGTTTTGTCGCATAGGCGAATAGAGTGAAGAAGCAAAAAACCATTTCGAACCACGTACGTTATTGCGATGTCAGTATGCTCTGGAAGAATTGGATTGTTTACATACAAATCTGACGCTATTACTGATAATAATAAAAGCGGAGTTACAAGAAACGCAAACTTCTTGCGCGTCCAAAAGAAAAGAAAAAAAAAAACGAGGAGAACGTCGTACCGCAAAAAAAAAAAGTGATTTCGGTCGCGCTATATTGCCGTGCGCGCAGCTTGCCAAGTAGGCAGCACGCGCGTGGCCGAACGGTTATCGCGCTTGTCTCCAACGCGAAAAGCCAGGCTTCGATTCCTCGCCGCGGCTACACATTTTTGTTGACACTGTAATGTGACGTTCTGGTAAATTCGAGAACCGTCTTGCTGATTCGAGGTTAGAATGTTCTAGGCACCGAACCATCTACGCCGAATGCTCCAGAAGCCCACGCGTGTACAAAAGCGGCTCTGCGTGGCAAGCTGGAGTCAATCTCGCTTCAGCGTTCGACTGTGCTCTACGCCGACTTCGACGCCCGCGATGCTCTGTTATTATTTTCTGTACCCTTTCATTTTTGGCACAAGTTCGCCACTTTAAACGTTTCTTTCTTCCTGTTTATTTATTGTTCTTTTGGTCACCACCCGTGACATTTGGTGGAGGTGCTGGGTACCGCATGCCCTGCCGCGTACCCCCCCCCCCCCCCCCCCCGAGGGCCCGCAGTGCAAGTCCGACGTCAAGCCCACGAAGAACCAACGAAGGCACTACCGAGATCCGGTTCAGTCGTCGCACCCAAGGCCTATACCCAGAATTTGGACTTCTGCCTCCCAGGACCAAGCAGCCAACGAGGCCGACAATGAACGACCAGCAGTCGCAGACCCCGGCCGCTTCTGCCGTCATCTACATGCCCGTCGCACCACGGATGGCTGCTCCGTTCCACGGTGAACTTCACGAAGACGTCGAAGACTGGATTGACCAGTATGAACGCGTTGCCCGCCACAATTGCTGGACCGACGAGCAGCGCCTGCACAACGTCTATTTTTCGCTTGAGGGTACCGCCAAGCACTGGTACGAGAATCATGAGTCCTCTTTGACGTCATGGGACATTTTCAAAACCAATCTCAAGGCTACGTTCACAAGCCCCCACCGCCGAGAGAGAGCCGAGGACCTATTGCGAACCAGAACCCAGGGCCTCAACGAGAGCGTTACCGGCTTCGTAGAGGACGTTTTGCACCTGAGTGCCCGCGGCGACCCACGGGCTACCGAAGAGAAGAAGCTACGAATTCTCATGCGCGGGGTGAGAGACGATATTTTCGGAGGCCTCGTCCGCAACCCACCGACGACCGTCGACGCCTTCGTCCCCGAGGCAACAAACATCGAGCGCGCCCTCCAAGCACGCGCTTCCCACTACCAGCGGCATCCAAGCGTCACTGCAACTGCTCTGCTTAGCGGCGAAAACGCTTCTGGAACGGACATCCTCGAAATTATACGGGAGGTCGTCCGGCAGGAAATCCGCCGGTTGCTACCAGCCGCAAGCCGACCAGCGACGCTCTCCATCGCCGAGGCTGTGCGGGAAGAAGTTCAGAGGGCTATCCAACCAGAGGCTCCCGTCGCCGTGGCAGCCACCGAGGAGCCCACGTTGACTTACGCCGCAGTGGCCCGACGGCCACCGCCTCCTCCTCGCACCTATGTCGCGCCGCCCCGACGTCAACACAACAAACGCCACCACGACCCGGTATAGTACGCCCACCCGGAGCCTTGCGCACCCCGGAAAACCGACGTGTGGCGAACGCCCGACCGACGCCCTCTGTGCTTCCATTGCGGGGAAGCAGACCATACCTACCGCCGATGCCCATACCGACGACTTGGGCTGCGCGGGTTCCACCCGAACGACCCGCGCCCCCGTTATGGTGAACGACCTCGGGAGATCGACGAGTACTTGCGACGACCTCAGTCCCCCGAGCCTGCGTCCCGCCGAGAGTTCCGGTCGCCGTCGCCGCGACGTCCAGCTTCGCCGATGCACCGACCCCGACGTGAAAGCCTGTCGCCCCTCGCTCCTCGCCGGAGAAACTAGGCGCGGCAATCCCTGGAGGTGGACTTGCCGAAGACGACCGACGCCAAGATCCTACACGAACTTCGGAGGGCCCCCACTCGAACGCTACCAGAGACCGAAACGACGCCCCTGCAACGGTGTCCAATAACCTAAACGTCGTCATCGACGGCCACGACGCATCAGCACTCGTGGACACCGGAGCAGACTACTCAGTCTTGAGTGGGAGGCTCCCCCACCGCCTTCGAAAAGTCATGACACCGTGGGATGAACCACAAATAAGAACCACCAGATGACACCTCATCACACCAGTCGGGAGATGCACCGCTCGCGTCGAGATCCACGGTGAGACGTACTCTGTCAAGTTCGTCGCTCTGCAAGACTGTTCGAGGGACGTTATCCTCGGAATGGACTTTCTCTGCGAGTATGGCGCCGTCATCGACCTCTGGGCAAACCAGTTGACGCTGCGAAAGCCTGTCCTGCCCCCGGTGAAGGCCAACACGACGTCATGCGCGATCCGAGTTATAGCCGACCATGTGAATATGCCGCCGCGGTCGAGTGTTTTCGTCAGCGTCATAACCGACGCAGCCATGCACGGTGAAGCTCTTCTGGAAGGCAGCTTTCAACTGCTCCTTGAAAAAGGAATTGGCGTCGCACGGGGCGTAACGGATCTTCAAGAAGGACGAACAACTGTTCTCGTGACAAACTTTAGAGAGGAACCGCAGCACCTAACGAAGGATACCACCATGGGCTACGTCGAGGAGCTTCAGACGCCAGCCGTGGTCACCGCAGGCACAGAGGAAACCTCGTCGCCACAGCAGAAGAGCATGACGCCGCCGCCGCTCGACATCGACCCCGAGCTCCCAGCTTCGAAGCGCCGGCAACTGGTTGATCTCCTCGCCGAATACAGTGACTGTTTTGCCACGACATCGAAAGTTCGCCAAATACCAATGGCGAAACATCGCATTATTACCGACGACGACGCACTCCCTGTTCACCAGTCGCCGTATCGAGTCTCCTTAAAGTAAAGTGGAGTGATTCAAGATCAAGTTCAGGAGATGCTCGACGACGACATCATTCAGCCCTCAAGAAGTCCATGGGCGTCCCCAGTTGTGCTTGTAAAGAAGGACGGAACCCTGCGGTTCTGCGTGGAATATCGTCGACTTAACGCTGTGACAAAGAAGGACGTCTATCCGCTCCCCCGCATCGACGATACGTTAGACCGACTGCGCCACTCCCGATATTTTTTGCCGATGGACATGAAGAGTGGTTACTGGCAGATTGAAGTTGACGAACGTGACCGGGAGAAAACTGCCTTCTTCACTCCCGACGGACTGTACGAATTCAAAGTGATGGCGTTCGGACTTTGTACAGCACCAGCCAGCTCCCATCGCGTCATGGACACCGTGCTGGCAGGTCTGAAATGGCAGAGCTGCCTCGTCTTCCTGGACGATGTCGTGGTATTCTCACGAGATTTCGACGAACACCTCAGACGACTTCGAGCCGTGCTTCAAGCCATCAAGACCGCCGGCCTGTCCCTCAAGCCAACAAAGTGTCGGTTCGCCTATGGGGAACTAAAGTTCCTTGGCCACGTCGTGAACAACGAAGGTGTTCTACCTAACCCCGAGAAGACTCGCGCCGTAGCTTCATTTACGCAGCCGTCTGACAAGAAGGCCGTGAGAAGATTTTTCGGACTCTGTGCCTACTACAGGCGCTTTGTTCGAGACTTCGCCAAGCTCTCCGCACAGCTGACACACCTCACGATGGACGCCGTAAAGTTCGAGTGGACAGAAGAGCACCAGAGATCATTCGACGAGCTCAAACGAAGACTCCAGACGCCCCCGATTCTTGGCCACTACGACCAGTTTGCTGAAACCGAAATCCACACCGACGCCAGTAACACCGGACTGGGTGCGGTACTAGTCCGAATGCAGGACGGCGCAGAGCGAGTCATCGCACACGCAAGTCGGACGCTGTCTAACGTGGAGAGGAACTATTCAACTACTGAAAAGGAGTGCCTCGCTGTCGTCTGGGCAATAACAAAGTTTCGCCCATATTTGTATGGAAGTCCTTTTCGCGTGGTCACAGACCACCACACGCTCTGCTGGCTGGCGAATCTGAAGGACTCTTCCGGACGCCTCGCCCGGTGGAGCCTACAACTGCAGGAGTTCGACATGACCGTGGTGTACAAGTCCAGACGGAAGCACAATGACGCCGACTGCCTGTCATTGACTCCAGTCAAGGCCGCTCCTGCCTGCACCAAAGAGGACGACGGTGAGTGTTTCCTCGGCGCTCTGGATGTCAGCGACGTGGCAGCTTTCCAACGAGACCACCCTGAGCTGCGAGCACTCATCGAGCACCTAGAGGGACAAGTAAGCGCCGTTCCCCGCGGTTTTGTACGAACACTGCCAACCTTCTCCCTCCGACGGCCCCGCAGGGGGCACCTGTGAAAGCAGGTGTTTGGAGAGTGGCGTCTCCACGGACCCCGAGCCATGCAGGTTCGCACGCCCACGTATGGCTGTCCGTGGCTTTCCCGTGTCTGGGGAAAAGGGCATCCTGGTGGTTGAGCCGAGCCCGGGGTAGGTTTGGACCCTTCGGGGCCCCCCGGGTGAGGCAATACACCACTTCGGCCCCCGCTTCTCATAGACGGGTGTCCTGGCTTGGCTCGACCAGGATGATTCAGTCAGTCGCCACTTCTACTATCCCCTCCGTTCTTTTGCCTTTGTCTTCTCCTTCTTTACACTCTTCTCATTTCTCTTCTTTCTTTTTCAACTCTTTTGGCGGCAAGGGCTAACCTTGGGTGGCGACAGACCCCTTGTCCCAAACCACACTTGGTTATAGTACCTTGGCAGTGCTAATAGTGTAACGGTTCCAGTAAAGCCCTTTTTGTTATGGTCCGTTAACTATTCCCTTGTTGGGCTCCGTGGTGGGCGGCACACCACAGGTTCTGAACACTTGCCGCCTCTTATGGCTCCCTCTCTCTCTAAACCCGGTTCCAGGCAGGCATCCAAACGGCCCTGTCCGGAACAAGTCATCGCCAAAGCATCAGAAACAGAACACTTTGTAATGTTTTTTTTTGTAATTCACTCTGATGACGATCAACGCCCTGCCGCCAAGCTGTCTCCTTTCATTGTTGCCAAAGTTCTTGAGGACTTGATCGGACACTCCTACTAAGCAAAAAAGCTGCATTCTGGGGACCTTCTTGTTGAGGTCACCACGCAAGCGCAAAGTGTGGCCATTCAAAAAATGAAAAGCATCGTCGATACCTCCGTCACGGTAACGCCACACAGGACGTTGAACACTGTGCGTGGTGTCATCTCCGAGGAAGACCTCCTAGGTGTAAGCGAGGATGAGATCGTGGAAGGCCTACAAAACTCTGGTGTCGCTGCAGTAAAGCGAATTATACTTCGACGCGAGGGTCAGGAGATCCCCTCAAAACATCTTATTCTTTCTTTTGAACGGCATAGTCTTCCAGCAACAGTGAAGGCAGGCTATATGAACTGCCGTGTCCGTCCGTATGTGCCGAACCCCCAAAGGTGTTTCAGGCGCCAGCGGTTTGGGCAAGGTCTAGGAGCTGCCGTGGAAGAGAGATCTGCGCCATGTGTGGCAGCAACGAACATGTTGCAGACATCTGTGAAAACACTGTGCGTTGCTCCAACTGCAAGGGCACCCATGCAGCGTACTCCCGTGTTTGTCCCCTATGGAAACAGGAGAAGGAGATTTTGAGTTTGAAGGCTAAAAAAAAACATTACATATCTTGGGGCCAAGAACCGCTGTTCATTCCTTGCACAAGGCTCGTATACCGACGTGGCGCGCCGGGGTCCTGCGCCACGTATGGAGTCGAGGGCGACCCAGGTCTTGCTCGAAGACCTGGCTGCCGCCCTCATAACCCCAAAGCCTACCCAGGGGCAGCGTGCTCCCTCTCTTCGCGGAGGGGGTTCGCCAGCTGCTCCCACGTCCCAAGACAGGCCAGCGCCTGCTGTGCCTGTACAGTCCGCGCGGTCCCCTACCAGGGAGAGAAAGCGAGGCCCTCGGCCTCACTCTCTGGAGAGACCGCCAGCAACCAAGGAGCTGCATGGTCCACATGCAGCTTCTGTAATGCAGAAGGAGGCAGAGCAGATGGACGGGGTTGAATTCCTCCCAAGTACTACTGCCACCCTCCCGTTAGGTTCTGGTCGCGGCCGCGGGTTAGGTTCTCACAGCTCCGACCCTCCCAAGCCGGCAAGCAAGCCTGCTTGCGGAGCTCAGGAGAGCGTGGCTCCTGCGCCGTCCACTTCCCCATCTACCCCTGGGTCTGACCAGGAGGAGATGGAGTGGCAGAATCCGAAGACCAAACATAAAATTAAAAAACCTGTGATCCCTCCGAAGTGATTACACTTCTTTCACTCTTCACCCGTCTGTTCGTAATTTTATCTTTATAATGGTTTCAGTGCTTATGCAGTGGAACTGTCGAGGGCTCCTAAGTAACCTGGATGACGTGGAGTTTTTGCTGGAGGAACACAAGCCACGTGTGCTTTGCTTGCAGGAAACGCATTTAAACCCCAGCCATAGCAACTTCCTCAGACGGTACCAGGTATTTCGTAAGGATCGTCCGTGCTCAGTTAGTTCTTCTGGAAGAATTGCGGTGGTTCTCCCGAGAGAAATCCCCTGCGTACAGGTTCCACTGTCTACCTCACTGGAAGCAGTGGCTGTACGGTTCATGCTTCACAGAGCTCTGACAGTGTGCTCTTTATACTTACCACCATCCTTTACCTTGAAATCCTCAGATTTTAATTCGTTTTTAGACCAGCTTCCTGAGCCATTCCTTTTGATGGGCGATTTTAATTGTCACAACCCTCTATGGGGGAGCACACGTCGTGACATCCGAGGGAAAATTATTGAGACTGTCTTATTCTCGCGAACACTTTGTCTTTTTAACACTGGTGAGCCTACCTTTTTTAGCTGTCAACATCTTTCTTCATCATGCATTGATCTCTCTATTGGGACTGCCACACTTTTTCCCAACTTTTCATGGCATGTGGATCCTAACCCATATCGTAGCGACCATTTCCCCATTATATTAAAGTGCACTGCTCCTTCATCCTCTCTCATGACACGTTCGCCACGCTGAAAAGTAGACCAGGCAAACTGGGCCATGTTTGAAAGTTCATCTGAGATTAACCCTGAAACTTTAGTTGGCTTGGATGTGAATGATGCCTGCAAATACATTACTGCCTCTATAATTGAGGCAGCTCAGAAAGCTATTCCACAGACTTCTACACGCCTTCCTGTTAAGCCGAAGCCTTGGTGGTCTAAGGAGTGCAGTGAGACTCGAAAAAAAATTGCTCATGGGATGTGCTACGCCGGTACCCGACCCCTCCTAATGTTTAACCTTCAAACAGGCTCGGGCGAAGGCTCGATATGTTCGTCGTCACTCCAAAAAGACGACATGAAAGAAATACACCTCCTCCGTTAATAGTCACACCAGTGTGAAAGTTGTCTGGGAAAAAGTGCATAAGATTAATGGGGATTATCGAGCCTTCTCCATACCGCTTTTTGTTCTGCCAGGTGGTGTACTGCCTAACCTTGAGCAGCAGGCCAATATTCTAAGGGAGCACTTTGCATCTGTGTCAGGTTCATCGCATTACTCGGCAGCATTTTTAAAGCATAAAAGTGCTGTAGAGAAGAAGAGAATAAATTCTTCTGGAGGACTACGAGAACCCTATAATAGGCCATTTACTTTTCGAGAGTTACAGGCAGCGTTAAATAAAATTAAAAATACGTCCCCGGGACCCGATCGAATTCACTACTGTATGCTCAAGCATTTGCATTCCAATACCCCGCAGGCGCTTTTAAACTTTTTTAACCAGATCTGGAGAGAAGGTGTCTTCCCAGATTCTTGAAAAGGAGCTGAAATCATCCCGCTCCTCAAGCAAGGAAAGGATCCATCGTTACCCTCATGTTACCGGACCATAGCCGTCACCATTTCCTTGGGGAAGACCTTTGAACGGATGGTAAACTCAAGATTGGTCCATTGTCTAGAGGAAAATAACCTGCTCGACAAGTTTCAGTGCTGTTTCCGTGCCCACAGATCAACGGTGGAGCACCTAGTCCGACTTGAGAAAACTATTCGTGAGGCTTTTGTTAATAGACAGCATTGTGTTTCCGTCTTTTTTGATATGGAGAAGGCTTACGACACAACATAGAGGTATGGAATTTTGAACGATCGTGTCTCATATGGAATTCGTGGCCAAATGCTCTCACTCATCAAAAGCTTCTTGGAAAACAGATACTTTCACGTCAAGCTTGGTACCACCGTCTCTCGTAGTTTTGTCCAAGAGAATGGTGTTCCACAAGGTGGTGTCCTTAGCGTTACACTGTTTTTAATAAAAATGAACTCTATTCCAAGGTTTATCCCACAGCCACTTTCCTACTCTCTTTACGTGGATGACTTGCAGATCTCTTGCTGTTCGTGCAACATTTCTGTCTGCGAGAGGCAACTTCAGCTTGGTATTAATAGTCTGATGAGGTGGGCTGATGCCAATGGGTTTAGTTTTTCACCGGACAAGTCAGTATGTGTCAACTTTTCATTACGTAGGGGCATGATCCTAGAGCCTAGTCTGATCTTAAGGGGTCAGGCAAATCCTGTTCGTAATGAACACAAAATCCTAGGAGTGATATTTGATAAAAAGTTGAATTTCCGTAGTCATATACTTAACCTTAAACAGAAGTGCTCAAGGTCAATGAACCTCCTAAATGTGCTTTCACACAAGTCTTGGGGTAGCGATCGGGAATGCCTCCTTCGTCTCTATCGCTGCTTGGTCTGTTCAAAATTAGATTATGGATGCGTAGTATATAGATCCGCACGCCAATATACCCTTCAGGTGTTGGACCCGATCCACCATCAAGGCCTGAGGCTTTCCACTGGTGCTTTTCGGACGTCCCCTATACCTAGCCTGTATGCTGAGTGTAATAGATATTCACTTGAAAAGAGATGATTTTATTGAGGGTTCCAGTATGTATTAAGACTTCGCTCTGTCCCTTCTCATCCAATCCAAGAAGCAATCCAGGATTTTTGCTATGACACCACATTCCAGAACAAGCCATCTGTCGTAGCCCCTTTTACGCAGAGAATTAAAGCATATTCGCAGGCGTACAACCTTGACAGTTTCAGCCTAGTTGCTCAACTCCCACCTGCAGTAGCTCCTTGGGAGTGCATAGCATCCATAATCAATTTTACTCTGATTAAATATAATAAGCGGCAAACTCATGTTGCTGCCCTTCAACAGGAGTTTTCCCAGGTTGTTACACGTACAGCAACTGTAGGAGCTTATTCAGAGATGGTACTAAGACTGACTCTGTTGTTGGTTGTGTTGTTATCAGCAAGACATGGAAGGTTGTTAGACGTCTTGATGCTAGAGCCTAAATCTTTACTGCAGAAATCTATGCTTTAATTTTAGCTGTTGAATTCATTGTAGAAAACTCTATCCAGTATTCTGTTATCTACTCTGACTCTCTCAGCGCATTAAAGACGCTTGCTTCTTTGGAAGTATCAAAGAATACCTTCGTTACTAGGCTCCGGAACATTGTGCACAATGCAGCAAAATCACACCTACACATCAATTTCTGTTGGGTGCCTAGTCATGTCGGTATTCAGGGAAATGAGGCTGCTGATAGAGCCGCCTGTACGTGTGTTGAGAGGCAAGTGGATATCAAGGACTTTCCATGCACTGATTACAAACACAGTCTTAAAAAAGCAATCCAGAAAAACTGGCAGTTAGAATGGGACACTGAAATACACAACAAGCTTCATTGCGTGAAACCTACCCTGCGGGAATGGGCAAGTTGCCGACACAGGGAGCGCTTCTTTGAGGTTGTGCTCTGTCGTCTGAGATTGGGACACACCCATCTCACGCATGGGTACCTCCTACGGGCAGAGGCAGCTCCAAAATGTGAATACTGTAACGAGTCGTTGAGCGTCATGCATATTCTTATCACATGTCCTATGTACCATCACAAACGCACCACTTTTTTCTCTACCTTTTTTTGCAATCTCGTCCCATTTCACCCGGCATTATTATTGGGTGACGAACCTCTTGTGCCGCACCATCAAGTCTTTAAGCTTTTAGATAGCATTGGCATCCTACATCGGCTATGAAGTTTGGTTTGTTTTCATTTCTATTGCGTTTTCCTGAAGATTAGCGGTGGCAGCGAGCCGGCGATCTTGTATCGTCGGCACATTCTCCCATACTCTCCAGTGTGAATGAAATTTCTTTAGAGTGGCCCTGGTTAGTGGACCGTCGGTTAAAAAGTTCTGGAGGCCTTAATAGGCCTGTATCTTGTAAAGTTTTAAGCATTCATTCCCGATAGTTTAAAAATGGAACTACCTACTATAGGTCTTTTTAGTATTGCCTTTAACTTACCCTGTGTTTGGCACACTATGGCCTTAGTTGCCGCTGTGCTAATAAACACCTAATTTTCTTCTTATTCTTCTTCCCTCCGACGAGGTGTGCTCTACAAGGAGAACTTCAGCAACAACAACACTGCATGGATGTTGGTGGTCCCTTCCAGTCTCCGAGAGGAACTTTTTCAAGCCTGCCACGATGACCCGGCGGCGGGACACCTTGGCTACAGCAGAACTCTTGCCGGGATACGCGAAAAATACTACTGGCCCAAGCTTGCGAAGACAGTGCACCACTACACCCGATCTTGCCACGAATGTCAACGACGAAAAAAACCACCGACGAGACCGGCAGGACTTCATCAGCCTATTGCGCCGCCATCTGCCCCATTCCAGCAAATCGGAATGAACTTACTTGGCCCATTCGCACCCTCGACGCTAGGAAACCGATGAATAATCGTCGCAACCGATTATCTCACACGGTACGCCGAGACAAAAGCCCTTCCACCAGGAACGGCTATTGAAGTCGCCAAGTTTTTCATCGAGTCCATTGTCCTCCGGCACGGCGCCCCCGAAGTCTTGATCTCAGACCGTGGATCCTCGTTCACGGCCCAGCTGACACAGGAAGTTCTTTGTCTCAGCCACACCAGCCATCGTCGCACCACGGCGTACCACCCGCAGACCAACGGGCTGACGGAAAGACTCAACAAGACCATCGCCGACATTATCTCCATGTACGTCGACGTGGAGCACAAGACATGGGACGAGGTGTTGCCGTACGTCACATTTGCCTACAACACGGCCGTGCAAGAGACCACAGGAGTAACACCATTTCAGCTGGTGCATGGCAGAAAAGTGTCGACCATGCTCGACGCTATGCTACCCCACGAACCAGCTGACGAGGGGATACCCGACGCCCAGGTGGTTGCTCAACAAGCCGAAAAAGTTCGCCAGCTCGCCCGACTCCGAATTCAAGATCAACAACGTGTCGACACTACCCGGTACAACCTTCGCCGGATCGACGTTCGCTTCAAGCCCGGAGGCCGTGTGTGGGTTCGGACCCCGATACGACGACGCGGACTCAGCGGGAAACTCCTAAAACGGTACTTTGGACCCTACAAGGTACTTCGTCGACTTGGAGATCTGAACTACGAGGTGATGCCCGACGGAACACGGACTTCATCACGTCGCCCACCACGACCAGACGTCGTCCACGTCGTGCGCATGAAGCCATACTACGCTCGATAGGACTGTGGACCTTATATGTTCTAAATGACTCTTTAGCTTACCGTTCGTTTTGTTTGCTTAGTTTTGTTCTGCATCGGGGCGATGCACTTTTTAAGGGGGGGGGAGTAATGCCGAGCGCGCAGTTTCAAGTAGGCAGTGCGCGCGTGGCCGAGCGGTTATCGCGCTTGTCTCCCACGCGAAAAGCCAGGGTTTGATTCCTCGCCGCGGCTACGCATTTTTGTTGACACTGTAATGTGACGTTCTGGTAAATTCGAGAACCGTCTTGCTGATTCGAGGTTAGAATGTTCTAGGCACCGAAACATCTACGCCGAATGCTCCAGAAGCCCACGCGTGTACTAAAGCGGCTCCGCGTGGCAAGCTGGAGTCAGTCTCGCCCCAGTGTTCGACTCTGCTCTACGCCGACTTCGACGCCCGCGACGCTCTGTTATTATTTTCTGTACCCTTTCATTTTTGGCACAAGTTCGACACATTAAACGTTTCTTTCTTCCTGTTTATTTATTGTTCTTTTGGTCACCAACCGTGACAATATACGCAACACAAATTCCGATTGTTAGCGCCCGGACGACTAACGACGAACGTCTTCGTCGCCTTCTACGATTAACGTCGGCACCCTTTGGACCGCCGTTAGCAATTCTCTCCAGTTTTCAAAGTCTACTTACTTTTTATTTTTGAGGAGCTACGACGTCGCGTTCTTTCTTACTTTTGCTTTTATGTGTTTTTTTTTTGTGTTTTTTTTTACTTGACTTTCGAACCATCGCACATTTTGTTGCGCACAGTTTAAACGTTTGCAGTATTCACGAGTGGTACCAGGAAAATGACGTCAACAGAGAAGGAGCTCGCGATTCAGCGTGATGCAGTGCTACAGGCCCGTCAAACTTCAAAGTTTGGGGTGGTGGCGGTGTAAAGAAAAGACGCATCAGCGCCACACCAGTGATGCCGAATAACACCGGTCACAAACTCCCAAGCCCCACCGCTCCACTCGACACTGACACGACATACGACAACAAACTGTATCAAAACGCCCCAGAAGTGAAGGCGTCTGCTCCCGTACTGCAACTAGCGAAAGTGAAGTGTTGGGCGGATGCCCTTCACAAGAATATATAAAAAAATGCTTTGCGCCTGGATCATTTTCATTTATTATTGCATACATAATGCTAAAATCCCAACAATTCGTTTTTCTATCTGATTCAAGCTTGTCGGACTGCTCATAACACTGGTAGAGCATGAAAATAACAAAAATATAAACGTTTTCATGACCGGTTTAAGATTTATTGTTAATAGAATGTTATTGTTCGCAACGGACTAGCATTACAGATTTTGCCTCCATACTTTTGAAACGCAAACAGTTCTTACATACGGCTGTTCATTGCGCCGTGTTTTGTGTCTTCTTTTTTAAATCTGTAAATGGCAGCGACCAAAGAGCTTAACCCAACATGTCAAGCTTATATACGCCGCGGGGAGAAAAGCTTGTTGAGTAGGAAGTGTCGGGTGCTGTGTCGTTGCTGTGTTTTGTGTATATGTCGGTGCTGTGTAATACAAGGTACTGTGTTGTCTGTGATGAATGTGGCATGGTGTCTACTCGTGATTGTTCGCAGCTTATTCGAAGACTTTTTTTATAGGCAGCTAGAAATCTCGCTAGGTGGCGTGAGTTACCGCCGGATTCCAAATAGTTTGCTCAAGTTATTTATTCGTGTAAGTTCGGCATTTGTTTTTCTGTCTAGCGGCTCTGTCGTCGGTACCGACGCCGCAGACCGCCGACGACGCACGTACGTTTACCTTTGCACGTTTACCTTTGCACGCTGGGAAACTGTTTGCTGTATATAAAAGCATCGAACGAGAACATACTTGTACTGTGTGCTCTCAATTCGGCTGAATGGCGCGCGGCTCGCTGGGCTCGTCTCTCGCCTGCTCTCGGCTGCTGGCCGCCATATTTTATAAGGAACAATCTCTACCATGTTTCCGGAAGGCAGACACGGTGTATCGTGTTAAGTTTACACGGCACCTCATGTGTAGACGAATAACACACACGGCTCCGTGTAAAATATGGGACAACGGTTTACACGTCTGAGCGTGTTATTTTTGCTAACAGTGTAGTAAACGCTACAGGCCGAGCTAGCGCAGGTACTTTGCGAGCTGCGCGGTAGTGCGTTGGCTATACAATCAGGCTCACGACGTCTCTATCGGCTAACGTCGTGGTCATGCACGGTGTCGAAAGCTTTCCGTAGTTCATGCCACTGTCTTAGCGGGTACCAAAGCTGCCATTTTGGTTGATCAGGGGCGCGTTCCGACGTTCTACGGGTGGAGACCAACAAGTCAGCGAGAGACTGGTTTTGGCACCCGGAATAATAAGCAAACTTTTACCCGAACCAAATCGCCGGTACGAAGCCCGTTAAAGGGCAACTCCGGTCCAGACTTTCGATTTTGGGATTATGACTGTTTTTAGTGCAGTCAGCGTCCCTGAATTGCAAGGTGTAATTTTTTTTCTCGTTATTGTGCGTAGTATTAAATATATCAAGGCCTGAAAGTTTTCTTTGGGGCGCGGCCGAGAAAACCGAAACTAGCCGCTCGAGGCCCCGGCAACACTGGAAATCAGCCGCTATGTGAACGTGACGTCAGGATCGTTCTCGTTCAACGAGTACGCAGGCCGAGCGACACCTACCTCTGTTGCGCTAGCCGTCTAACGATAGGAGGTAAGCTGATTTTATTTTAATTCTGTATACGTGGTAGTTATCCAGCACATGTAGCAAGAGTTAGTGCGTATACCCAAAAGCTAGCGACTGGAAAACCCGTGAACTCGTACGGAGCCGTACTCGGCGGCCGCCGCCGTGCGTGCGCTATGTCCTACTCGTCGCTTGTATACCCAAAAGCTAGCGACTGAAAAACGAGTGAACTCGTTCGTGTGCCGTACTCGGCGGCTGTCCCCGTAGTGTGCGGTCGTCCGTACTCGTCGCTAGGCCTAAATTGTCATCGGGTGCTCCATAGATGGAGCGGCGTTGCTCTGATCGGCCGGCGCCAAGGTCAAGTGCGGCGTCGGTCAATCACGGTCGCCAGATTTCTCGCCGACGTTTTCGCCAACTTTCCACATTAGGGCCCCGGTACTGGGGGCCCTCTCGCTTTCGCGCTGCGGGTCGGTCCGAGACACGAAGCTTTGAGGCTCTCCGGCGCGGGCCGCGGCGCCCAAACATACGTGTGCTGTGCTGTACACGTCTGTTTTTTCGTTATTTTCTCCTCGGGCGAGTAAAAGCCGAAGTTCAAAGTCCACTCGCCGAACAGCGTTCACCCACACCTTCTCAAATGTCCGGTCCGTTGGAAACTTGTGAAATAGCACCTCCGTGTTGCGCAGCGGGTTGTTTGAGCAGCCCACAGCACTACAAGTTGCACTCGGCATTTTTCGAGGAACAGCTGGGCAGTCTTGGAGCACCGAGTTGCTCGCTAAAACGAGTCTTGGAGTCCTCACAAGCAAATAGACAAAAGGCTATACCGAAAATACCCGGGCTACGGATAAAAGCCACGGCTCAACACGCCAATCACAAGCCGAAGTAGCGGTGGTAGCGGCTCAAAGAAGCGCACTCCGCGCAACGCCCGGACCGGAGGAATAAAAAGAGAACAATACTAACGTCACGGCCCAATGTTGCTTTAGCGATCGGCAACCCGCTGGCCGCCCGCTAAGGAGCAGCGGCTCGCGGCGGGTCGCATTTTTATTATCGGAATTAGTTGAGAATGTGGCGTCCCACGGACGTAATATTTTGGCTCGGGTCGTATTTTGTGTCACTACAGCGATACCAGTAATTTATTTCATTTCGAGTTTTTGCCGGAGTTGTCCTTTAACATGTTGTTTGTGCACGTTTTAATTATCACCTATTTAGGTAAGAAACTGTGACAACGCAGTCTGTAACGGATCAACGTAATCTCTTACGACGTAGTTCGAGCAGATAAACGCGTTTCTTCCGCTTCCCAGATGCGCTCCAAACTTGTGTGGTTCTCTGAGTGGCGTTTGATACTGCTAAATAGACTGCTCTATCTTTGTTTATGGGCGCGTTGTTATTTGATTGTTGTTGCTGTTGTGATCAGTTGATTCCGGTTCGCAAACGGACTGACCGTAATGAATTGTTTCAGCTGTTGGGGTGACAAAACGGGACTGGCAAAACGTCTGCTTCCGTAGACTCCAAGTCCCTTAGAGGCGTTGGCCGCCGTTCTTATGGGTTTTCGGAGCAACTACGCCGCATTTACGGGCGACCACAGCTGCGTGCGCGACTGCTTAGCGCGAGCTGATAACGAGCTGCCACAGTTCATCTGCAACGTGCATGTGACACCATCAAGATTGCCGGACTTAGCAATGTGAGCTCGTTCTGAGCACGACCACTGAAGCAGATGGTGGAGCAGACAATGTAACCGACGACGGTGCTCATCTGGGCTACCTAAGGGGCGCTGAGGGGACCTGCTAGTGATGACGTTTAAAAGAGAAAACGCGCAAGCCTTGTGTTTTATGTGGAATTGGTATTATCCCCCATTTCCTCTCGGGAGCCCTGCTGACCTTCGCTGTTCAACAAGTTGTACTTTACAAGAACTTCGGAAACAACAACTCGCCATGGCTGCTGGTAATTCCTACTGATCTTAGAGAGATTTTCCATGCGTGCCACGGCGACCCGACGTCCGGACACCTTGACTGCAGCCGTACGCTGGCTCGAATTCGTGAGAGGTATTACTGGCTCAAGCTCCCGAAGATCGTTCACCTCTACACACGCTCGTGCTATGAGTGCGAGCGACGCAAGAAACCTCCGACGAAACCGGCAGGTCTCCTGCAGCCAATTGCACGCCAGACCGCACCGTTCCAGCTTTACCGATAATAACAAAACACGAAATTTCAGTCGTTATAACCGATTATTGTTTTATCTAGACTAGTAAGTGATCATTTCCAGTCTAGAAACTTCAGAAACTGATCGTTATAAGCAGTAAATCTTTATATGTGGTATCGTTCTAAGTGGGTTGCACTTACTTGGTCCTTCTACACCTTCGACGTTTGGAAACCGCTGGATAATCGTAGCCCATGAATGTCTAACCCGGTACGCCGAGACAAAGGCCCTTCAATTCAGAACAGCCGTAAAAGCCGCCAAGTTCTTGGTCAAATTGGTTGTTCTTTGACATGGCGCTCCTTACGTACTCATTACAGATCGAGCGTCGACGTTCATGTTGTGGCTGACCCAGGAGATACTTCGTCTGAGTTACACTGAACACAGTAAAACCCCGGCATACCATTCGCATACCAAAGGACTGACGGAACGGCTCAACAAGACCATCACCAACATAAACGCTATGTACGTTAACGTTGTGCACAGGACATAGGACGAAGTGTTGCCGTTCGTTACGTTTGTCTACAACACTGCTACAACACTCTCTACAACAAATTCGGGCTCGTGTGTCTTTCCGAACATCTGCTTGAATGGATAACATATCACTTAACAAATCGTACACAGTGCGCAGTTATTAATGGCCAAACTTATCCGCATGCTGCTGTAACCTTCGGTGTCTCCAAGGGGTCCGTACTTGGGCCACCATTTTGTTTAAAATAATATCAATAATATACCACATCACTAAACATCTGTATACGTTTTTTTTCGCAGATGATTGTGCTATTCATAGCCAAGTGAAAAACGAAAATATTTTGTTTCATTCAGTTTGACCTGGATAAAATAATGACCTGGTGTGGCACATGGGAAATATTTCTAAATAATAATAAATGCAATTATGTGGGATTCAGAGAAATAAAGGCAACCCTTATTATCGAAATTTGAGTTGAACGGTGTTCCATTGAAGGAGTTCACTCATGTCAAATATGTGGGTGCTTATTTTAGCAACTATCTCTCCTGGGGTAAACACAAAGACGCAATAACAAAGCCAATCGCGTTTGAAACTTCATCAACCGGAATTTCAAGGAAGCCCCATCAAACATTAAGAAATTGTGATGCACGATAAATGTCATGCCGATCATAAATTTTGCGTGCCCGGTGTGGTACCCATATTTTTCAAATCACATATCGAAGATATTTGATTTGAAAATAGAGCCGCTCGTATTGTGCCAAATTTATTTATTGATTCTTTGGGAGGGAGGATGGCACAAGGCCGCTGTGGGGGGTAAGGGGGCTGAGGAAGGGGAAGGGGGAGAGTGTCTGGTTTTTACGATAGTGGCATCAGTTCCGCCGTCTTTGGTCTTCGGTGTCTTCTGCAGCACCTAAGTCATGCAGTGTATCCTGGAGCAGTCGAAAGGAAAAATTGAGTAAGCCTACACTATTCTGGTCAGACCGCTAACGCTACCAAAAGTGGCGAGAAGGTGTCTACTGGCTGGTTGATCGAAGAGATGTTGAACGAGGGTTGCATGGTCGGAATGAGGGATGTGTACAATCGTGTCCCGGCCGGTCGTGAATGCGGGGCAATCCCATATAAGATGAAGGAGGTCTGCTTTCGCTGTCTTCTGGCACTGAGGGAAGCTCAGGGGAATATTTAGGTCGATAGAGAGCCAATTTCGAATAATATGTGGTGTGTATGCAGCGTTAGTTATGATTTTGTTAAGAAATACTTCTTGTGTGCGCTTGTATTTTTCGGAGGGAGAGAAAAGGGTTTCGGGTGTCGCCCTCTGGAGGCGATCCTTACTATAAAATAATGACATAATGTGGCACATGTTACATATTTCTAAATAATAATAAATGCAATTATGTTAGATTCAGAAAAAAAAGGCAACCACTCTTGTCGCAATATGAGTTGAACGGTGTTGCATTGAAGGAGTTTACTGATGTCAAATATGTGGGTGTTTATTTTGGAAACGATCTATCCTGGGATAAACACATAGACGCTATAACAAAGCCAATCGCGTTTTAAACTTCATCAAACGGAATTTCAAGGAAGCCCCATCAAACAATAAGGAATTGTCATGCAGGACCAATGTCATGCCGATCATAGATTTTGCGTGCCCGGTGTGGTATCCACATTTTTCAAATCAAATATCGAAAGTATTTGATTTGAAAAGAGAGCCGCTTGTTTAGGGCCAAATAATGATAAGTTCTGCTCAAGCATAACGAAATTAAAGAAACAACTAGATTGGAAATTACATGATTTACGGAGAATGTTTCCTTAAAGAGGCACTGACACATCAAAATCAATTCTTTTTTTATTATCCGAAACGATTGAAAACGATGCCGGGACATAACCCTCAAAATTCGAAACTTGAAAATTCAATATTTGTGAATTAAAAAAACAATTTCCAAATGCCGAATTTGAAGTTCCCGCGCGATCAGCGCTAGTACAGTGAGTCAAATTTTGCAGTCTCCTGCCACTCGACTTATTTTCAAACCTCCGCCGTTGCCGCGGTAACCCCAAGCGAGATGAAGGTGATATCACGCCGGCGCGGGAAAGAACTGGTTTCTTTCCCCAATCGGCGTGTTGCTCGCCGACGACCGCCGCCAAGTTTTCCGAGGGAGGGTACAAATCTAGGCAGCAACATCACACCGAACTCTGATTTCTGGTATTTCAAAAATAGGGGCCGTAGTGCGCTCGCAATTGCATTAAAAAACATGTTTTACGATTGCCGTTACTAAATGTTATAGAAATGTCACCTACAAAGCTTCTAAATTTCCTGATTTTTGACGTCACCGATCAAAAGAAGCGAGGAGGTGAGCGCGGGAAATTTAAACGCCAAAAATAAAAAGGCGCGCGCGCGCGCGGGGAGGTTTTTTTTCGCGATGCGGTTTTTTTTGCGTGTCTGTGCCTACAACTTGCATCGTTTTAGACAATAAAAAAAATATACGACCTTTGGGTTGTCAGTGCCCCTTTAAGTAAAAATTGCCCGAAAAGTTATTTGTTAGAACAAACGGCTATTCCGGAGGGTAACTATTTAGATGCACCTGAATACATCTCATGAAGAGTAGATCATCCACTAAAAATTAGAAACACTAGGTGCAGAAGGGAACTGTGGAAGAATTCATGTTTTAAAAAATCAATTGGTGACTGGAATTGTCTTCAAGAACGTGGGGTCACTGAAACTTCCGATGCCATGTCTTCATTTTTGTTGCTAAACACCCTTTGATATTAGTGGTCAGCGATTTTTGTGTACTGCAGCTTCTTGTTGTGATATTTGTGTAATATAATCGTACTTTACATTGTCATGTATTTGTATTTTCATTCGCAATGTTTGAGCGACGGTGCAAGGGTTAATTATATATCATGCACCCCCTCCCCACCTACAATAATGCCGAAGTTGCGACACAAGTACTGTACAAATAAATAAATAAAATACTGGGTCGAAAGACGAAGTGCATGAAGAAGAGCTTTCAATAGAAAACATATAGCTGGAAGGCCACAGTTCATGAAACTCAAGTAAGAAGTGTTCAAGGCAAAAAGTAATCGGGAACCGTTCCAAGCTACAATGTGGAGGGCACGTCAATACGAAAATAAACACAGTTTAAAACAATCGACGAAGACTCAGGAGTCGATCTTAAATTTCTTTCGAAGGATCCAGAATTTCTCGTGAGATGTCTTGTTCTTTGTAGGTAAAGATAATTTTGTAGGCCAGGTTCACCCTTACACTGATAGTGCGGAGGAAGGTGGGAGCTCGTTGAAGCAGTTATGCGTCGATCTTTCGCCATATGATCCCGCCCCAGCCAAAACCCTCGTGCATGAGAGCGAAGTCCGTTGATGAAAGGCAGGCGGTCGACCGGTACAACGTGCACCTACTATCAGCTTAGGGATGAACGGAATAGAGTGTGGAATCGAAAAAAAAAGCGAGCAAAGCAGGCTCACCTTGGGAATATGAATCGGGGAAAAGCAAACGCGCAGATATAACCGCTGGCTCGTTGGGGAAGGACTGATTTCTGGAGGCGCCCGCGAACCATTTCTTACTCTGGTGGCGTTTTTCCCTAGAAATCATCTGAACCCCTTCCTTGACAACGCGCAATAATTCGAGCTCTTCGGGTGTTATGGAACAATACTCCTCGAAAAGAATGAATGAAAATGTCGTCTACGAGTACTTTGGAAAGAAAACGATTCGACTGCGTCAGAATAAAGACGTTTCAGACATTTCCTCAGCCTCGTGAAAAATGGATTAGGGAACGATGGATCCCGTTCGGCAAAGAGAACATAAAGGGAAGTTTTTGACATCTCACAATAGTCGTTACGACTTAATGTAAAAACGAGCTGGCATGGCCTCACAAACTGAAGTGGACGACTTCTCCACTATCAGGAGGACGCAATCACATCAGTCATAGGCCGATACAATTCACCGCTGAATCAACAGAAGAGCCTATGAGCTGTCTGGTTTAGGCTTAAGAAGTTTAAAGTATGTTTAACACTTCCATCGTTACGGACACGTAATACTGCCCAAACAAATCTAAAAGTAATTTCTAAGTAATTTCCTTACTTCTTAAAATATATGTAATGTAATTAGATGCAGTCTTGGGCAATCTGTACTGGGATTTAATTGCGTTTTTGAATTTCTAAGGAAGGTTATGAGTAGAGTAATTTATATACTTTTAAAAAGCAATTTTGCAATCGGTGGCTCATCTGGTGGCGGTGCGAAAATATGTGTTTGTTTCGTCGGTGTGTGTGTAAGAAAATCTAAGTGCATTTTTAAAGCAACATATCCGCAAATTTTGTTCCGCTTAACAATGTCCTTGAGGTTCATACCATTATCCGAAATGGCGACCATACGGGGCATTAGCGCTATTTTTCTAAAATCCATGGGACTTTAGGTTCTGCGTCTCTTTAAGCTGGCGGTGTCATAATGGGAAACAGCGCCAAAAGACAACGGACGAAGTACAAGCACTGACAAGACCAATTGCTGACTCTCCACTGAATGTTCAATGTAAAGACACAAAACGCAATACAAAACAGACATTAGGGAGTTTTCGTAGACCGCGTCTTCGAAGATGCCGCTACTGCGCCTTAGCCCCTAAGGCCTTGACTGTAGAGTTCCGGGTATCGCAGCGGGTTGCGGAGAGCATTGCGGGACGCCGAAAACGATCACCGAAAACTCCCTATTATCGACCGCAAAAGTACTGTATCTCAGATTAAAAAAAAATTAAAAAAGCTGCATCACTGCTCAACAGGGTTATGTACGGCTGGTTGTTATGGTTGTTATGTTTGAACAAAATAGTAGTATCACTAACCGAGGTTCATTCGCGCAATCTCTGTAGTGCATTGCCAGGTGTGAGCACGCACACCCTTTTTCCGAATTCTGGTGTTCTCGCAATCGCGTGTGAGGCATCTCCCGATCTGTCCAATCTCAACGCGACCGCACGTGAAGAGGACCTCATACAATACACCAGTGGCACACGACAAAGAGTTCAGAATGTTGGTTTTATATTCTCCTGTCTAATATATCAAAGCAGAAGTGGTGTGTTTAGTGGCTCTCTTAAAACATTCTGTTGATAGCCAGCGCTGATCATCTTAGTTATTCTTCTTCGTTCGTTGTCTTTTCACGCTGTCTTCTTAATATGCTATAATACTAACTATTACACCTTTATATCCTTCTAGGCATCGTATAATCCTGATGGAACGGAGCACGCCGTTGTTTACGATAGGATTAGAAAGTGGTATGTTCTTTAAGATAATGCCCCGATTCTAGACTATACGGTAGTGGTGCAAAACTATCGATAGTACAATGATAGTATCGATAGTCGCCAGAGATTTGACTATAGATAGTAAAGAAAATTATCGAAAGTACTATTGATAGTGGACTTTTGAAAAACTATCGATAGTACTATCGATAGTCGACTATCGAAAAACTATCGCTAGTACTCCCGACAGTCGACTATCGAAAAACTCTTGGTAGTAATATAGATAGTTGACTATCGGAAAATTATCGTTAATCGTCTATCGGAAAACTATTGATAGTCGACTATCGTAAGCCTATCGATAGTACTGTCGATGACAATTCTATCGACACTAGTACTTTGCGTCGTTCCCTCTTTTCTTTTTCTCGCTTTATATTTTTTAAATGGAACACCTACAAGCCCAAGCACTTACCATCCCAACTTTGGTTCAGCTTTCAGTGGTGACGAAGACAGAAGGTTGGGCGAAGAGAGGAGAAAGGGAGGCGAGCGGTGGTGCGGTAACTGTGTTCGCTCTAGTGGTGCAATACTATCGATATCATTATTGATAGTATCGATAGTCGCCAGAAATGTGACTATCGATAGTAAAAAAAGAACTATCGATAGTACTATCGATAGGCGACTATCAAAAAACCATCGATAGTACTATTGATAGCCAACTATCGAAAAACTATCAATAGTCAACTATCGATAGTTTTGCGAAACTATCGATAGTCTATATATTGATAGTTTTGCATCACTAATATACGGTCACGGTTTTCTTTCGAACGCTCTCACTCAGTACGAGATTCTTACTGGACATTTACGTTCACAGCTGCTTACTTTCTTTTCCATGCTGCTTTTGGTGCCGTAGGCGTAGACGTCGGCCCCTACGCTAACCTTAACGCCGTCGTTGTCGTATTGGTGTGGCCGTACCTTCTTGGTTCAATGGACGCCCTGCAAATAACAGCGCGGAGCTGGGTTATTCGAAGGACAGTTTTATCTAAAATGACATACGGTCCGCGTCGGTAAGTTAGCGATAAAGTACGGAGTCTGAGATAAAGAATTGGATCTTTTTTTACATTTCCCATATTCGTTCTAAATTCATAAAAGCCGTCATTGTGTGACGACATGACACTGTGATGTCACGTAGCCATCGCGATATCACGTGATGCCGAAGTGTCACGTGACTTTAGTGTCCCATGACATCAAGCAGCCGCGTGATTGTACTGTTTCCCGTGACGTCACAGAGCCCTGTGACACCATGAAGTCTTATGACATGAAGGTGTGAGGTATGATATAAGGTGACGTAATAGCTTCACGTGACGTCATGATGTCATGTGACGCTCTGACGTCATTGAAGATTGACGCCACGGACACCAAATCCTCGAGGCTGGCTCTATAATTGATATGCGTATAAAAACGATACCTGTTTTTGACCATATTGAATAAGCTACGCATCACATAAAGCTAGAACTCTGTGTGCATGTGACACTGTCGGTGGTGATGAAATATGGAAGTTACTTTATTAAAAAAAGAGTAAAATTAAACGTTTATCTTCGAGTCAACATCCACTTATACCCAATTCACACGGCAGCGTAAAGGTATCTTTGGCACAGGTACCTGTAGTAAACGGAGCTGGAGATCGTAATCCCACGGCGCATAAAGGTCCCTTTCGCCAAGGGAAGTCTTGTGTTAAACGGAGCTCTGCAAGCTCCCTTTAGAACTTCAGGGAGTAGCGTCGGATCCACGAAATCCAAATATAAATCACAGATATATAAATATATCTTGTTTAATGTATTATAACAAATTGAATATATATAAGTAGCAAATTATGAAATGATTGTGAACACAAATGTGATAGAATAATACATTCACGGGGAACGCATGCTCCAGCTAGCAGGTAGCAGCGGCGGCACGTGGAAAGCAATGTCTGATACGAGCCCGAACACGAGGGACCACTGCGAGATCTTTTTCAAGGTTCTAGACGAGAAGTCCGACTCGTCTACAACACTGGGTTGTAGTTCGTGCTGCAGAACCAAGGGATCCTGGATTCAATCCCCACCCCTGACGGTTCCCACCTGGATGTGCATCGTACCGGCGTGCGGTTGTATATCACTACTGCGTGGCGCACGTTAAAAACCCCAGGCTAGCGGTTGTACTGCTCTGGCTAAATTTATCACCTACAGCAAGTGAATCGTCGCAACTTTGAAATGGCTGACCAACTACACGCTGTCTAAATATCCACACAACCCCAATTATTAATTAGGGCCAGTTTGGCCTGACGGGTCAGACGTTTTAAAGCAAGACTCATTTAAGTGCGCCCTTAGACTTGGAGAATGAATAAATAAAGTGCCGCAAAAGCAAATACAAATATTATTTAGTTTTTAATTGTGATATTTCACACGGAATATTAAAAAACTGCGGGTAAAACCGATTTCCAGGAATAATTGTTTTTCACGCGCTCCTCTCGCGGTTTAGCAGGAATGGAATCGACATCAACTTAACGTGCTCCGTTTATGTATTGTGTAATCAAGAACGCCGTTTACTACAAGTACCTTCCGCTAAGGTACCTAAGCTAAAGGCACCTTTAGGCTACCGTGTGAATTGGGTAATAGGCCTGATACTTGTTAAACTAATGGCCTTGTGGGCGCCGGTGGGCTCCTGTGCGCGCAGCTTGGACATCGCGCACCGGGTCTCCTGTTCGAGTTTCGTTTGGTAAAACCTTCAGGATGCAGGACGGACTGGGACGAGCTGATCACGGTCCATAGTCTGCTCCTCGTGTGTCGCCAGCCTGGGCTTCGCTCACGTAAACTCTACCGGACGGCGGCGAGCCCAGCGCTACGGCCCCATCCTTCTACCAACCACCCAACTCGCATGTGGCAGAGTCACGTGCGTACTACGTGGGAGCATATATGCTCGTTTAAATTTTTTAATCACGTGATGCCTCTTCCTGATTGCGTTCGCTGATGTCTATCGTAGTAGTCTAGATCGCTGATCGAAGTATTTTTTGCTAGGGATGAAATGGCACCATCGGCGGCCATTGCATTGCACCAGCAGGTCCACGTAACCCTATGAAAAAGCGTGACAAACTGAGATGTCTGTCATTTGTATTATAGTTTGGACAACCCAACCGCGAGAAAGTATTTTAGGAACTCTGTGAAATATGTGTTGTGAAGTCAATACTTCCTACACCAGAGTTTTTGAGGAAAAATACCGTTCGATCCTCTGATAACTTCCTTCACGATGCCCGCGTGCAGCACGTTAAAGCCACGCCACTATCCAACCAAAATTGTTTGGTTTGACGCCGTGCCTATTTTATTTTTTTTTTCTTACGAAGGGTTCCAGATTGCGTTTTTGACATAATTTGTGCTTCCGAATCAAAATAGTCGATGTCTTATGACAAACATTCCTTTTCTCGCTAACGTAAGTTCTCTTTTTAAGTTATTCTTAAAAGAAAGCGTTTTCGTGTTGCGAGTAATTTTAAGCAATAAAGGGATTTTGAGACGTCAAATAGTCTGACTAGTCGAACTGAAGAATTCCGCCGATCGCAGCAGACGACAGAGATTGGCAGGCTGTTTGTGTACCTAAAGAACTTTCTCAGAAAGCACTGACGACGCAACATCTTTCTTACTATTCATGCGAAACCACGTAAACGTTTCCTAACTAGACACTTATCAACACTTTTTTTATTCCACCCATATATACTTGCATGTATTGCCGGGTTTGAAGCAGCGTTTGCCGGTAATGCCTCTAAAGTGCCACCGCCGGGCAACTGATCCGCGATCAAGCCTACTAGAATAGAGATCAGTGTTTGCGATACTCTGCTCCGGCAACGCAGTAGATACACCTTTCCAAAAAACGCTTCTAGGCCACCGCCATGTTGCTCATGCTGATGCGGCTGATGCGACTCTCGCGCCCTCTATCAGCTCAAAATTTTCTGCCACTCTCTTGGACTATGAAGACCCGCTCAGCGCGGTTCTCTACCTACGTTTTTGCGGTTTTGCATTCGACGTTTTCTAACCCCTCTTGAAAGCTTGTACTTAATTTTTTTATGCGTGCTGCGTACCATATCTGTGTTATCTTCCATTGTAAGAAATAAGGCTGGTAAGTACCTGCCATTCAAGCTTTTCTGGTCGACATTCACGGGAAACGAAGGAGGTGAAGGACGTCGAACGGCCCTCGACGCGATTTGCGAACATTTTTCTCCCCCTCCCAGAGATAATCCGCGTAGAGTCCTCAGTCATCTCCAAAAATAGTTGTCCAGGTTGGGGTGGAAAACGGGTCAGTCACGGTTGTTCCTCTGCCTTGGTGCTGTTGTGAAAAGGGAAGCTCTCCCCAAAACGTGCCTCAAAACGAAGTCATCTTGGATTCCGTCCGGTCGTCAAGATGTGACTGTCGTCGACTGTGACTGTGTTATAGGCGATCTTTCTCAAATAAATTATTTTCAGAAAACGCTGCATCGTGTGGTACGTACAATATATTGTTCGAACGTTAACACATGCTAAATTCTAAGTCCATGTCCTGTTCATCGGTAAACACGTTATTTGTGGGCGTGAAAAATATATGCCTTTCGGCTATCTTCTGTTGTAAATTATTTTCGACAGCTAAGCGCTTCGTCGTTTGACATGCGGCGAATCGCGCGGCGCCGTCAAACATATCGTAAAAAACAACAAAAAACTAGAACTATATATTCCAATCGCATTCGTTCTGTCGCGCGCGTACCCAACAAAAATAGTTTATAGGTTTTTTAATCTTTTTTTTTTCAAATGTGGTACAATGCTTTCTCAATGACCTCGGGAAAATGCATGCACCAGGAAATACAAAATACAGCGGGAAACGACGAGAATATAACCGCCAGCAGTGTTTGAAACTGCGCCTATCGAAATAACAGTCCACTCGGTTAGGTGAGAGTCTAGCCTCAAACCCAGTGAATGAGCTCGAAAACGGTTTGCCACCCCTGGGGTCGAGTGTTTCTTGGAAAGGTGTACAGACCAACACGCGGCTGTGACGTCACGCATCTGCGGTGGCACTGTTGTTGCCACGGCGCATGCGCAGAAGCTTCACACGCGAATCAGGTTTCTGCGCTCGTGCAGTGCCCACACCTGGTGTTAGCAAACCTGGGCTTGTTTGGAAACAGACTGTCAGTCTATACATTTATTTTAGAAGTTTCGATACAGAGAACGCCTGCGTGAGCATCACTCGGTCCGGACACTTGACGCCGAGGCGTCCGCCTTGTAAAAGTTTAACTATCGATACAAAATATCCTACGGTCGGCTAGAGAAAATCCTCTGCATGGTTGGCTTAAGAAATTGGGACCAATCCGCTATACCTTTTTTGATGGCTGTCTTTAGCCTGTACAATGGTATTTCTACATGGGTTTTTAGCTCTGCCTTTGGCGCTATCACTTTTTGGCTGTGTCATTCGGCAGCATCTTCAATGGTTGCCTTAAGACCGTTCTACCGCTTACCGCTTGTGCTATGAACCTCTTTAGCTGTCCTGCTATGGCTGCCCATAGCTTTTTCTATGATTATTTTACCAGTCTATTGCCCTCTGAACGGCCTGCTATCGCCTAATATACAGCTCGCACTATGGTTTTCTTTACCCATTGTGCTATAATTGCCTATAGATTTTTAATGGTTTCCTTAGCCGCCTATTGCCCTCTGTGTGGTCTGCTATAGCTTATAATATACAGCTCGTACTATGGTTTTCTTTACCCATTGTGCTATAGTTGCCTATAGATTTTTAATGGTTTTCTTAGCCGCCTATTGCCTTCTGTGTGGTCTGCTATAGCTTACAATATACAACTCGTACTATGGTTTTCTTTACCCATTGTGCTATAGTTGCCTATAGATCTTTAATGGTTTCCTCAGTCGCCTATTGCCCTCTGTGTGGTCTGCTATAGCTTATAATATGCAGCTCGTACTATGGTTTTCTTTACCCATTGTGCTATAGTTGCCTGTAGATTTTTAATGGTTTCCTTAGCCACCTATTGCCCTCTGTGTGGTCTGCTATAGGAGTGGGCATGGGAGCTGCTGTCCGTTCGAGTCAGCTAACCAAGAAAAGTTCTTCTTTGTACAGCTCCCGATTTTCGCCTTCGTTTGGTATCTGCGCCCGAGGACGATCGTCGCTGCCGTGACCGTGCTCGCCGCAGTAAACGCTGCGTCATCGCCACCTTCTTGCTACACGGAATCATCCCTTCCTCCTGCGCGTGGCGTCCTCGTGGGCCCTACGTCATCCGAATCGTCATCGATGTACCCAGGATGCAAGTCTGTCGGCCTTTATAAGGATGTTCCAAGCCGTGGCCGCCTCAGTGGGCATGGGAGCTGCTGTCCGTTCGAGTCAGCTAACCAAGAAATGTTCTTCTTTGTACAGCTCCCGATTTTCGCCTTCGTTTGGTATCTGCGCCCGAGGACGATCGTCGCTGCCGTGACCGTGCTCGCCGCAGTAAACGCTGCGTCATCGCCACCTTCTTGCTACACGGAATCATCCCTTCCTCCTGCGCGTGGCGTCCTCGTGGGCCCTACGTCATCCGAATCGTCATCGATGTACCCAGGATGCAAGTCTGTCGGCCTTTATAAGGATGTTCCAAGCCGTGGCCGCCTCAGTGGGCATGGGAGCTGCTGTCCGTTCGAGTCAGCTAACCAAGAAATGTTCTTCTTTGTACAGGTTTGTAAACGATATTCTTTGCATGCTAAAAGGACGAGTAACCTGTTTCTTGTTGTGCTCCCATGCCCAGGGGTGCTTATTGATATTGCTTGCGACTCTGTCAATGTGATTAGACATATCTTGATGCTTTCCGGAGATGTCGAGCTGAATCCGGGGCCGATGTCTGCCACTGAACTCAAACAATTCAACGAAATGTTCGCTCTCTTACAAAAGATCGACTCTAACTCTTCCAGCCTCCATGAGGGACAAGCAGCTATAAAATCGGACATAAAAACCATACTGGAAAGACAAAAAGAGCTGGATAGCGCCCTTTCCTCACTCGACAGCAGGATTGCCTCAATCGAAAGCGAGATATCCTATATTGGTCAGGCTAAATCCGCCATAAACGACTTAGAGGACACGATGAATGTACAGGTTGCTACTACCTCGAAGTTATTGAGTCGTATCGACAGCCTAGAAAATCATTCGCGTCGTTGCAACCTTCTTTTTTACGGAATGCCGGATGACGCTGGGGAGTCATGGCAGACGTCCGAGCAAAATATAATCACCGTCGTGAAAGACAGACTTGGTGTCGCCTTGGGAAACGCTGATATTGAACGGGCTCACAGAGTGGGTGGTTATCGGGAAGGAAAAATTAGGCCAATAATTGTGAAATTCGCCTCATTTAAATTAAAAAACCAGTTGCTTCTTTGTGGCCATAAGTTGAAGGGCTCCCCCTACTCGTTGTCGGAGGACTACTCGCCGAATGTTCGAACTGCGCGGAAGTTTCTTCTCGACTTTGCCAGGGCGCAGAACGTATCATTTAAGCTTCGTTTCGACAAGTTGCACATTGGTTCCAGGACTTACAGTTATGATTCTCAGTCTCTGTCCGTAAAAGAAATCCCCAGATAGGACGCGCCGGGGGGTGGCTTTCTTCCTAACCAAAAATCAAGTTGCGGTATTAATGTATTGTACACGAACGCACGTAGTATCCTGAATAAACGCGACGATATATGTTCTCTTATTTCTTCGTGTAATGCTAACGTCATCGTCTTAACTGAGACATGGCTATCACCTAGAATTGAAGATAGTGAGATATTTCCTGAGCACCCTAATCTGGTTATTTACCGGCGTGACAGGGATGATCAACGTGGAGGCGGTGTCCTTATCGGGGTCGATGAAAGTAATGAAAGCACCCTTGTCCCGACTGCTTCGTGCCTCGAAACGGTCTGGGTACGAATACAATGCAGTTTCAAACCTATTTTGATAGGCGTTTGTTATCGACCTCCTTCGGAATCCCATTCGTTCACCAGCCGTCTGCACGACGACTTGTCTACCCTGTTTGCTCTCTATCCGGCGCACCCTGTTTTTTTATTCGGTGACTTTAATTTTCCATGCGTTAATTGGAACTCTGCGGTCCCCGTTTGTCCTAAAGGGAATGGTTTGTGCAAGGACTTCCTTGACATGTGTTTGGATTTTAATCTTTTTCAACTTGTGTCCGTCCCTACTAGGGTGACGGATTCCTGTTCTAGTATTTTAGATCTCGTGCTAACTACTCATCCGGGTTTTGTAGAATCACCTCTAACCTGTTTTGATGGCGTGAGCGATCATCGGGTAATTTACTGCCCTATATGCGTGGAAATCCAGAAACCGTTGCGCGTTCAAAAGAGCATACGGCTGTATGAGAAAGGGAATTATGAGCAGCTCTGCAACACTCTGTCCGAATATTTTGAGTCTTTTAATACTAATTTTGAGAGTAGAAGTGTGGACGTAAACTGGTGTCTCTTTAAAGATAAATTATGTGAGTTAGTGGAAAAATATATACCTTGTATTGATATAACAACGAAGTCTTCGAATCCATGGTTTAATTGCAGCCTCAAATCGCTACGCAATAAAAAACAAAGGCTCTTTCGAGTTGCCCGTCGAGCCGGTACGCCCGAATCATGGCAGCGCTATGAGGACTGCGCTAACATTTACAAAATTGAGTTGAATAGATGTAAAGACATTTTTTATCGTACGACTTTGCCATCATTATTGATTGCCAATCCGCAGCGTTTTTGGAATGTTGTTCGCCCAAAAGACGAGTGTTCGTTACAACTTGTTTCAAATTCAGGGGACCCTGTTCCAGTGAACTTGTGCGCTAATGTGCTGAATGATGTTTTTTCTAAAGTGTTCTCCCGTTCAGACCTCATTACTGTTTCCCCTCCCGTCTCCAGTATATCGTTCCCAATGGATCCTATTCTTATTGATTACGATGGAATCGTAAACATTATTAAATCCTTAAAAGTTTCTTCGTCATGTGGAATTGACAGCATAAATTCCAAGATTCTCCGTAACACTAATCTAACGTCTAGCCTTTTTTTAACAAAAATCTTTCGTCAATCTCTGGAGACGGGAGTCGTGCCTGAGGACTGGAAGCTTGGGAAGGTCATTCCGGTCCACAAGAGCGGTAGTAGGTCATCACCAGCCAACTATAGACCGATATCTCTTACCTGCATCTCGTCTAAAATAATGGAACACATCATCTTCAAGCATTTGGTTTCATTCCTGGATTCTAACTCTTTCTTCAGTGACGTGCAGCACGGTTTTCGCCGTAATTTTTCTTGTGAAACACAGCTTCTTCATCTGACTAATGACTTGTTCTTGAATCTCGACTCCGGATACCCCACTATCGCTGTATTTCTCGATTTCGCTAAAGCATTTGATAAAGTACCTCATAAACTTCTACTTCTCAAACTTTCCACGCTAAATATTGACGCTCATGTACTAATCTGGATTGAATCATTTCTTTCTCAACGCCGTCAATACGTCTATGCTAACAATGCCTCGTCTCACGTCTCTGCTGTTTCTTCTGGTGTTCCTCAAGGCACCGTGCTTGGACCGCTACTTTTTCTCATTTATATTAACGACCTCCCATTGCGTATCACCTCTGTTATTCGCCTGTTTGCTGACGATTGCGTTGTTTACCGTAAGATTACTACTCAAGATGACCTTCTAATTTTGCAAGCTGACCTTCTCAAAATAACCGACTGGTGCCAGAATTGGAAAATGTCTCTCAATACTAACAAATGTAAGTGCATGCGTTTTTCTAATTCATTAGCAGAAACTAATCCTACGCTACTTTTGGATGGGACTATACTCGAATATACAGACCACTATAAATACCTCGGCGTGCATCTTTCACCTAACCTCTCTTGGAATACTCATATTAACAACATTGTACAATCTGCTAATCGAAGTTTAGGCTACATCCGTCGAAATTTTAGATCTGTTCCCAATAACCTTAAGCGCCTCCTGTACGTTACTCTTGTCCGTCCCAAATTAGAATATGCGTCTTCAATTTGGCATCCTCATCAATCAACGCTAACTGATTTAATTGAATCTGTTCAGAGCCGTGCTGCACGCTTCATTTTTTCTGATTATTCCCGTTTTTCGAGTGTCTCGTTAATGAAAGCTCACCTTGACCTTCCGCTATTATCTTCACGTCGTAGGATCTCTCGCCTTTGTCTTCTTCACAAGGTATTTTATACGCCCATCTTTAAACAATCTCTCTTAAACCCCCCATCATACATCTCGGCTAGAATTGACCATCCTTGTAAGATCGCCCGCCCACAATGCTTCACCCTCGCACACCAGAAGGCGCTCTTACCATCTGCGATTGTGGACTGGAATGACCTCCCCGAGAACCTCATCGGCATCACCGACAGTGGAAGATTTCGGGACGCCATCACCAACTACTTCATGTAAACCCACTCCCCTCTGTAACGCCACTTGTGGCCCTGAGGGTATTATAAATAAATAAATAAATAAATAATATACAGCTCGTACTATGGTTTTCTTTACCCATTGTGCTATAGTTGCCTATAGATTTTTAATGGTTTTCTTAGCCGCCTATTGCCTTCTGTGTGGTCTGCTATAGCTTATAATATACAGCTCGTACTATGGTTTTCTTTACCCATTGTGCTATAGTTGCCTATAGATCTTTAATGGCTTCCTCAGTCGCCTATTGCCCTCTGTGTGGTCTGCTATAGCTTATAATATGCAGCTCGTACTATGGTTTTCTTTACCCATTGTGCTATAGTTGCCTATAGATCTTTAATGGTTTCCTCAGTCGCCTATTGCCCTCTGTGTGGTCTGCTATAGCTTATAATATGCAGCTCGTACTATGGTTTTCTTTACCCATTGTGCTATAGTTGCCTATAGATTTTTAATGGTTTCCTTAGCCGCCTATTGCCCTCTGTGTGGTCTGCTATAGCTTATAATATACAGCTCGTACTATGGTTTTCTTTACCCATTGTGCTATAGTTGCCTATATATTTTTAATGGTTTTCTTAGCCGCCTATTGCCTTCTGTGTGGTCTGCTATAGCTTACAATATACAACTCGTACTATGGTTTTCTTTACCCATTGTGCTATAGTTGCCTATAGATCTTTAATGGTTTCCTCAGTCGCCTATTGCCCTCTGTGTGGTCTGCTATAGCTTATAATATGCAGCTCGTACTATGGTTTTCTTTACCCATTGTGCTATAGTTGCCTGTAGATTTTTAATGGTTTCCTTAGCCGCCTATTGCCCTCTGTGTGGTCTGCTATAGCTTATAATATACAGCTCGTACTATGGTTTTCTTTACCCATTGTGCTATAGTTGCCTATAGATTTTTAATGGTTTTCTTAGCCGCCTATTGCCTTCTGTGTGGTCTGCTATAGCTTATAATATACAGCTCGTACTATGGTTTTCTTTACCCATTGTGCTATAGTTGCCTATAGATCTTTAATGGCTTCCTCAGTCGCCTATTGCCCTCTGTGTGGTCTGCTATAGCTTATAATATGCAGCTTGTACTATGGTTTTCTTTACCCATTGTGCTATAGTTGCCTGTAGATTTTTAATAGTTTCCTTAGCCGCCTATTGCCCTCTGTGTGGTCTGCTATAGCTTATAATATACAGATCGTACTATGGTTTTGTTTACCCATTGTGCTATAGTTGCCTATAGATTTTTTATGGTTTCCTTAGTCGCCTTTTGCCTTTTGTACGGTATTTTATAACTTATTCTATAACTGGTCCTATGGTTCTTTTTACCTGTTGTGCTATAGCTACCTAAAGCTTTTCGTGTGGTCTCATTAGCCGCCTGTTGCCTTATGTGCGGTCTGCTATAAGTTAATACATAGCTCGTTCTATGGCTCTTTTTACCATCGGACTGAAGCTGCTTATAGCATTCCTTTTTACCGGAATCGTATGAAATGTAAAACAAATTATATGTTGCCACTGTCAGATCGCGAGGCTGTTAGCGTGAAAACGACATCGGCGCATTTTCGCATTTTACTTCTGAATAGTATTAGCGAGCACGTAATTTTAGAGCGCAGCTCTTAGGCGCACGTTTCCTGCTTGAGCGGCGCCGGCGTCGCCGTCGGCGTAACCAAGGTCATACCAAGGTCACGTGACCCCCCAAGGTCTCCCCTAGGTCACGTGACCCCCCAAGGTCACGTGACCCCATAAGGTGACGTGACCCCCCGAGGTCACGTGACCCTCCCAAGGTCACCTCAAGGTCGCGTGACCCCCAAGGTGACCCCCACGTGACTGGGGGGAGTCACGTGACCTCGGGGGAGGAGGGGGAGGGGGGGTCACGTGACCTGCGGGGAGGGGGGTAGGGGGGGGTCACGTGACCTCGGGGGAGGAGGGGGAGGGGGGGGTCACGTGACCTGGGGGAGGAGGGGGAGGGGGGTCACGTGACCTGGGGGGAGGGCGCCCCCCTCCCCCCGAGGTCACGTGACCCCCCCCGGAGGAGATTGAAGAATGAGGGGAGGAGGAGGAGGAGGGGTGTACCCTCCCCTGATTACCCTTCCTTCCTCCTCCTCAAGAGCTGCGCTCCAATTCGGCATTACAAGGAGTTGTAAACGGCTTTCACTTTTTTTTAGCTTACATTTGTAGAACTAAATTAGCTCTTTTCGTAGCAATATTACCTTGGATGACATCCTTGGTTTCTAAGAGAAAAACTGAAAAACCCGGCGACCGCTTGTTAGCGCTAACAGTGACGTGCTCTGTGCATCTGAATAAATGAAAGCCCCGACCTTGTATACGATTATAGAAGAAGGTTGCCCATATCAAACTTTCTTCAGACGTTTCGAACATAATACTTATTTAAAACATCGACCAAACCCTTAAAAATTCTACTCGTCCTGGTGTTTGAAAAAAGGCAGATGAACATGCACACAGGATTGTTTTCAAATCTCCTTAAAGTACATTACACACAGCCTATTCCGCAGAGAAGTACAAACTTGAAAGCAAACTGTAATATGTAAAGAGGTACTACTAAACTGTTGTACAACTGAGAAGATTGCAACGCAAACAAGATACGGGTTGATTTTAGGTAGTTTCTATTCCCCTGGCAGTAGGCAGAATTATTTCTCCGTAATTCTATCCGCAGTTGGCACTCACTGGCGGCGAAATTAGTTCATCAAACAACGTTTCGTCGACAGATCGTTTCATCGTCACGCGATGTTTCATAGACTGCTCAGATTAGATTTTTCTTTTTCTGTTCCTCTTTTAATAAGCCGCCCCAGAATGTTGACGCGAAGCGGCGTGTAGGGGTGGCCCTGGTGGGTTAACAATTTCATAATGAGCCACCACAGACAGTCGCCAAGAAGCGGCGTGAACGGTTGGGTAGATTTGATGAAACCCACCCCGATAATACACGCGCGACGAAATGTCCCCGATGCGTGCAATTCGCGTCACGACCTATGATGGATGTTAGTGTCGACGAAATGGGTGTCTAAAAAGCGAGAATTTATGAAAAGGTGTCAATAAAACGTGTTTTTATAAAGTGCCGGGAGAATAAGGAAGCCAGTATTCCTCATTCAGTTGCCATATGATTGTATACAGCGAATGGCAGAAGGCTACTGGTAAGATTTCGGGGAAATTATTTTCCCCTGCAGCCAGGAGATAGACACTGCCAAATTTTATAGGTAATCCGGAAGAGTACCCGTAGAATAAAGGTCAATCGTCGCCAAGATGTAGGTTGCAGCACACTTACGATGCAAATAGCAGACTTGGACGATGCAATCCGAGCTAAATGTCAACACGGATACTGCATAACCAGCACTCATAAACAAAAACGAGAAGGAAAGGCTCCCTGAAGATTCAGAACGATGTGTCACAAGCTGTCATTTCCCGGACCGAACACTAAATGCCTCACAACAATTTCTTCGGCTTTTTTTAAAACATCGCTCGGTGCCGATATACGCGAGGACTTTTCGAACTCTGGTAGCTTTGGTACACTCCGAATACGGTTTCGCGGGCGATACGCTGTCGCAGACGATTTACAACCACCGTAGGACACAGGAAACTAAGTCAGCAAGCAGGCATTTCGAATGGGGAACCGCTTCTGCGTTTCCCGTGATCACGCTCGTCCCGTTACCCGCGCGCAAAGAGCGGAGTCAAGCGAAAAAAAGCAGACGGTTGATTGGTCCCGTGAGTGCGCACCTTCTACCACGCTTTCAGCTCAGGGGGAGAGAGAGGAATAGAGGAGTAGAAAAGCAGAAGCTCCTTTAAGGTCAGAACGGGATTGCGCTCACAAAAGGGTAATCTTCAGGGGCATCCGAACAATATGCACGACGAGAGAATGTTTCACTTGTATCCTCTCGTATTTTGTCCCGGAGTTGAAAGTGCAGGGGATGCTATGTGCCTGGCCTTGGGCTTCAGGCAGGTGCCGTGCTCTGCCTTATCGCCAGCTTGGAAAACGTAGCCATGTGACCTTACCCGAAGACACGATTAGCCTAAAACACGAACAGCGTCTACTTTGCTGTCAATAGCAAGTGAACAAGGCAGCAGCATGAATGCAATTTTTTTGAGTTCCAAAGAAACAGCCCGAAAGTGAACCAAGAACGGGAAGTTTGAAGATTTTTTTTCACGTCGTATAACCTACATTATAATTTAAAATGCAAAACGAACCGCTAGCACGATTTACACTTGAGGTTATATATATTCGGTCAGGTAATGCTTTTCATTACATATCTCATTATATCATTCAGGGTGTTTAAAATCTCGTGTGCCAATAGTTAAAAAAGCTCTTGAACGCTGCGTGTGTAAAACCAACGCAAAATTGTTCAGACTAATGTTTTTAAAAATCAGGTATTGCGAGGTGGCCAATTGGCTAATGAATGCAAATTAATTCGCTCACTTTTTTAAAGTGATTTTTCCGCAACACTTTGAGTAAGAAAGTTGTACAGCGTGTAGAGAAATATCTCATTGTGTTGTTTCCATCAAAGTAGCCGTCGTTTTTTTTTTTTTTTTCATCTATTAGTGTACGCGTTCCGTCTGTAATGACTTCATGAAACAACACAAAATATTTGAGATTAAAAAAATGTACATTATTCAAGGCACAACATCGCAGACCGCTAGCAGGTAGTCAAGTGCGATTCGCTAAAATCCTTTGCGCTTTCTAGTAATGTTAAAAGGAAAATTAGACACAAAGGTTACCTTCAAGAAAACGACACCATGATATTATCATGACAAAAACCACGAGAGTGCAGGTAAAAACGACACATACACTAAGAGGTATTTTAGTGTGTCCTTTTTACCTGCAGTCTCGGTTTTTTTTATTCACGCTTAATATTCACCAGCTCCTAATTGCACCCTTGCATTCAGTTCTCCGTGGTATTTTTTCTCAAGACGCTATACTTGTTGTTATCGCTGGAGGGTTTGCGTACAATTTATGATTGAATACAAGTTATATAATGATAGTTTGTTAATTGTGCAGTTTTCTACATCGAAAAACATGAACCTGAACGTAATGAAGAGGATTTTGTATAATGCTCGGTTGGTTGGACGCACATAGCGTGTGCCGGCTTCTTTTTAGTCGTGGCACGATTTAGCGGAAACGCCTTATGTATTTATAAAAAAACCTAACCGCCCGAAATAAAACAAAAATATCAGCAATTGCTTACGTCACAATACTTAATCTGCTCGTAGTCAGTAGCCTTGTTGTTCGCAACTGTCTTGAAGTGGTAAGCGCCGACGAACAAAGATGGACATATCGTCACTGTTGTGGATGTCAAGCCCTGCATCACTTGCAGCAATTGTTCCTGTGGGCAGAAAAGAGGCATACTACTCGTAGGTAATTATTTAATAGCTACGTAGTCATTTTTTCTACCTTTCGTAAATGCTGTTCACAGTGAGGGTTTGTTGTCTAAAACAAGCAGGGTGTCTGCCAAAATAAAAGCGAATAGTAAAAGTGCAACTTTGAAACTCGGTGCCAAATGTAGCGGCGGTTGTTGGGACAAGGTGCGGACTTTTTAAAACTTGTGACTTTTCTGAATCTTAACTATGGAGTGATTAAAAAAAACGTTGAGGAAATAGCGAGCAGCTACAAAAACTGCACTTTAATTTCTTCCCCAAATATTTGAATGTCACTCCAGGCACCGTAATTGGAGCCAATCAAGTTCTTAAACATTTGGAGGGAAAATATATTGCGTGTGTCGTACGGTATCATCGTAAGGAAATAATTCGGAGATATTATTTACTGGAGGTAAAATATTTAATGGGAATTTTTATTTGTGCGGTTTATGAAAATAGCGATTAGGATCTAGTCCTCCTCGGAGAATGTAGGGCGTCCGTCGACAACATAACGTGTCACTCATTGTGTTTATTAAAATAAACAAGATGAATATCAGCGCCACATCTCGTAGTATCACGTGATACTGCAAGAATCACTATGAATGCATACAATAAACATTATGAATGTCAGTAAATAACGCCAAGTTGTATTTATCGAAAGTACAATGATTGTTGCATAGCCCCTGGACGAGTCGTCGAAAGGTCCTAATAAAGTTTGCGATATTAATATGAGGAAACAGATTTGTAATCACGAGCGACGGTGGTGTGGTTAGTCCATCCCCACAAATAAAGCATACAATGCGACGCTCTTGTCAGCACCGATGAATGAGCTTGTAGATATTCTGGTATTAAAAGTCTACATTTTTGCTCCGAGAAAATGTTTCATCTCAATAATACACTTCGTCATAGTCCTGGACAAGCTCGCCCAGAAGTAATTGTTTTTATGAGGGGGAGAAAGTGAGGAGTGATTAAATTAGTAGGCTAGACGCACAATTTCACAGCATGATGGAATCGCATACGTCACCGGTGCGTTGAGGTGGAAAACAAATGTACGCACTCTACTGGTCAGCTTCTCAATGACGCTCGATGGCTTCCCGCAGAGTGGAGAATAAAAATCAAGATGATTAAATTATGATTTAAATTATAATTGACATCGTTATTTAAATCTTGATTGAAATCGTGATTTAAATTGTTATTTAAATCAAACTCGTTCTACGATGACGGTTTAAAGTTAAGCCATCCCGTAAAAATAATTGCGAATACAGTTTTTATTCAACGTTTTCTTATCGTTTGAAGCTCTCTAGGTGCATTTGTTTTGCATGTAAGTAAAAAAAACTAATCAAGCCAAAATATTTATATTAAAATACGCGTCACCGAGTGAGCGCGTGCGTGGCCGATTTCAAGCAATAAAAAAACGAGTAAATAAAAAAAAAAACGCGTCCATGGCCATCTGGCTACCCCGCTCGACTGTCGCGCGGAAGGTCAAGGTTCGATTCCATTCAGCGGAATATTATTTTATTTATTCTTTCAACTTCGCGTTCTCGTAAGTTCCAGAACCTTGTCGTCTGTTCGACGTCAGATTGTTCTACGCGCCGAAACTTCGACGCCGATTGTTCCAGAAGCCAGCGCGTGTTCATAAGGGGCTCGGCGTGGCGAGCCGCAGTCAGTTCTGTCCCAGCGCTCGATCCTGTTGTTTCGCCGATATCAACGCCTGCGACGCTAACCTTCTCCTGTTTTGTTTTGGGCACAAGTTCGCCCCATTAAACGTTTAGTACCTTCAGTTATTCGCCACCCCATCATTTGCCATTCGTGACAATATCATGCCGAGCACGAGTAAAAAGCACTGCTCTTTTAGCAAATCGGATCATTGAGTTTTCTTTCTACCTCCGACTTCGTTTTGTTAGTTACTTAAGTCCTGTTGCAAGCAAATAAGAACGTAAAATAAACAAAAACTAGAAAGGTAATGCCTTTTTGCGAGCAAATCAGATCGCGAAAAAACCAAAGGAGGCTTTTTAGCTAACGAGAAAAATAAAGCTGTTTTTGTTCGCGTGAAGTGTTGATCATAACAGGTATTTTAAATTTACAGTAATTTATTCTTCTGCATTCTTGTCAGTGATCGAACAGATTGATCAATCAAATCCGTCATGTCAAAAAAAAAGGATGTTGTAATAAAGGGTCACTAATTTTAGCTAGAGTGAATGAAAAAAGATAAATCCGGTTTAAGTCCCGACTTATATCAAATAATTTTGATTTATTAAATTTTGTAAAAAAAAAATAATTGTTTTTCGCCACCTTACCCTCCCGAAAGCTAGTTTGGAGGTGGTTTCGGAAGTATTTCCCTGTGTCTGTTTGGCCCTAACGGGCCTAACCTTTTGAACCACACCATCGCAGTCCCCGATAACGTTAATCATTACCTTCCTCAATGTAGACTGTGCAGTTACATTGTTTGAAGGTTTTGAATGCGCGTGGTTCCTCTCTTCATTTTGTTTCCCCTCCTTGGATTCCTAATAGTACACCGAACACCCCTTTATGTCGATCAAGCAGATAAAAAATTCGTCAGATTCAGCCAATCAAAGATGCAGAAGTTTCGTTGAAGTTTCCTTTAGGAACTGTTTTTGTATTGGCTTAAACAGTCGCTGCACCCAGCGGGCAGATACCTTCAATATGAGAAAATTACTAGGCATGCGTTCACAATTAGCATTCGGAGAGTAACATTTTGAACGTATCGATACTTCAGGTAGGTGGGCTTGTCCCGCGAAGCCAACTTCGACGATATTATGTTTTTGTTATTGCTGCCAATAATCTTCTTTATTAAGACCCTCTTTTGTGAGCCGTGCTTTCATGCACACAAAAACACAGTCCTTTAGACGGTTCGAGTTTCGACAGAATATTTTACCAGGTGTGAATATGGGTTCGGCGCAGCAACGTCGTATGGAGGACCTGTTGGAACGTGATGCGTGAAGATCGTGCTCGCGTCGGTTTGGCTGCGTGAGAACACAGGCTTCAAATCAGTTCAGGCAAGTAACTCGAGGCACGACAGAGCTTGTTTAGGCAACGCGTAGCGACGACGTAGAGATAGATTAAAGTCAGTCTGCAACTGTCAACATAACCTTGAGAAGTAGCTGCACTTCAATAATCATTAGCACTTCAACATATCACGATGTTTCCATTATAGATACATAATATAGTAGGTTCGAATAAATTTAGTTATTGTGAAAATCTCGATTTACGGTCACCTAACTGATTATAAGTAGTCACCTCACCTGCCAGGGCCGTTTTTTGTAGTCAGTGTCAAGATAAAGACGGCAACGAGCGCGTGACGGAGGCCTATCATCCGAAAAAAACTTTCAGGTTACCGGACCTTGGCGTGCACTCTTTGCCTTGTGTCGTGGTTTGGCAGCGCTTGTAGGCTCGACGCCTATAAGACGCCTAAGCACTGTCAAAGGCAGGATGCTCCCGCTCGAAGCGTGAACATTTATGAAGTGAAAGACCATCCTTACTCTAAAAGCTCTCTGAACCCTGTTAAACTGCCGGGGAGGCCTTGTACAGTGGTCGGGTGCGGCTTGAACGCCACAAAGACCTCCATGGTTCCCTGCACTTTCGCCTTGACGTCCTGAAAAATACGTAAAAGAGAAAAAACACATGAACCAAGTACACGTCGAAACACTGCATGGAATGACTATAGTCGGTTAAAAGGTAAGAATACCTAAGTCAAATGAACACCAACACGCACGAACCATGTCATCGAATCGCCCAGCAAACCCAGAAAGAGTTGGAGCCGAAAGTTCGCAGAGCGCCCGGCAATTCGACTTCGGCGAAAAAAAACAAAACAAAAACGCGTAGTCATTTTTGCAAGAGTCCAAATGGTGCGCTCCGTACACTTTCGTACACTCAGACATCAACCACTCAAAGAGCACGAAAGCTGTGTCGTCTGTTTCGTCCTCTTGTGTGTTTCTTTCGTTTTAAGTGAATTCTTCCTGGCCTCCTTGTTCTTTTTTTTGTTTGTTTTTTTACGTCGGTGCTCATCAGAATTGAAGTCAGGTGCGACCTCCCAATGGAGTGCCCGTCCTTCTGTTCTCCCGCGTCCCATGGCCGCCATCGCCAAGAAGAAAGGCCCAAGAGGTTTTACCTCTTCACCGTCGTATCCCTTCATTTCCCATATTCAGGAGGTTCAGACTTGAACAACGGTGGAGGCCCGGACTGATAGCCAGCAGAGCGTGTGAGGAACTGTCAGGACTTACATGCATCAGGCCTCCGTCAAAAACAGAAGGAGAAAGAAGATCCTCCCCCTCCCTCCCCCCGGGCAAAAAAAAAAAAAAACTGACGAAAGCAGACAGATGTCTGCATATACCGGTGCTGGGTCGAGGCACGCCATCATGGTGTGCAATGTTTGGACAGCCCCTGAGCAGTGTCAACCAAACCCCGCCAACGTCAACGCAACGTGCCTCTCGGTAGCGGACCAGTTTCGCATTGCGGAGGAACACCGACTGGCAGCAATGACCCCATTTGGGGAGCTTTTGGCGCCTTCTTAGCTTCTATCCCCGGCTATAGCCAGAACGTCACCCGAGCGCTTTGTGCCCTCTCACACCCTGGAGGGTAATGTAAAAACACAGAGGCGGTGCGGTACACGAGCACGCTCCGTGACACTAGCAGGTGTGATGGTAGCGCTTCTATTACGCGACGAGAAAGGGTGTCGGAAAATGTCATCCGTGTAAATGTTCTTCTTTTACACAGTTGTAAAGGAAGCTGCACAATGTACGTATCTATAGTTAAAAAGAAAGCTGGCCGGTCAGGGTGTTTCGTTTTTCTTGGCTCTAGTCTGGTGGCAGCTTCAAGTCGTTCGTCATCATCGTTCAAGTTGTTATATAATTCTCGGTCTTGTGCTCAGTAACACTGGGCGCTCTCGTTTCTGCTTGATATCCCTGGCGTTAGTGACAACCAGGCTGTTGTTGTAAATTTGTTCCGTTCATTTTACAACAGTGCATCTTTAAATCCTAAACAGTGTGTTTCTACAAGGTTAATCATTAGGTTTGCCTAGTAACCTTGGTGTATTATATCCGATATTTTAAGAAATGAGCGACACAGGTGACATTATTTTGCTGTGTAATAATATTTAGAAATAGAATAATGACTTTGTTTTTTTTTGTACCATGAAACTTATTATATCAAACCGTCGTCAAGATAAGCCCTGGGAGAAACTCTATGCTACGGAAACGATTAACAAGGAAAATCTTGTACTGAAACAATAGCGCGCACGTAAGGACAATGCATCAGTCTCAGTAAACTCAAGGACCTAAGGGCCACACTTAAATTTGCGATCACTTCGTCCCGGACAAACTATTTTCCGATATTGGACGTTCAATTCACACGAAACCCGAAAGACTTCTGGAACAAGACTGAAAAAAGAATAAACATGTAGGACGAACACGACACAACCACATTTTTCAACTAGCGATGGAGATACAGGAATTAAAAAATCGAGTACCAATTAAAGGCGAGAAAATCAAGGAAAGGGAAAGTATCTAAAAAGAGAGGAAGGAGGGGGTGACGATAAGATAAAGTAATAAGTCAGGTGGACAGGGTCAGTTCTGATGTGAGAAATTTAACATCAGTCTTCGACATAAACCGTGAGGGATTAGAAACGTTGTGGGAACCTATCGTGTTCCTTCCCACCGCATTGTGCGCTGCTGACGCCATGGTGTGATAACATCGAAGGGCGTCGCCCAAGTGGACAATCTCGTGCCCACAGCGGCGCTGCCTGAGGATGACGAGGCTACAAAATGGACGAAGAGACGACAGTTCTGGCTCTCGGCTGCGTGGGACGAACGAGGACACTGCCTGGCTTCTTGGGCGCGGGGCTCTGGTTGCCGCCGAGCCGGCCACCTGCCCGGAGCTGCGGCCCCCATGGAAGACGACTGCCTGGCTTCTACACCGCGGGGCTTGGATTGCCGCCACAAGCCGGTGACCTTCCCGGAGCCCGTGGACGACAGTGCCCGTCGAAAGGAACGCGGCCCCTTGCCCGGAACCACAGTTCCCATGGACGACGTTTACGTGCCGCCAGACCATCGGGAAGCAGACCCATGGACGACGTTTGCGCGCTACCCGCGGACTACCCGGACATTGACGTGAGGCTTGCCTCGTAAACACTGTTGGGTTAATAAACAGTTAACCTAGAGCGTGTGTCGTGTCCACCCGAGGAAGGGGCGTTAAAGAACCGCCCACAATGGCGCCCAACGTGTTTCTTCTCGGGTGGACCGCTTGCACTGCTCGCTGGGCTGCTGTTTTTAGAAGGAACTTTCGCGCTGTCCAGATCAGGGTCGCGCGCGTTTATTTTTCTTCACGTTTTGCGGCCCGTTTCTTGTACTTTGTTTATGGTACGCATTTGATGCTTCCTTTTTGTTTTTGTCTTGTTCTATGTTTCCGGGAGGCTGCTAGACGCATTCTAATCGGCTCGCTTGCTGACTAGGCGTATTTCCAGGGGGATGAGTGATTTTGTTTGTTCGCTGTCAATGCACAGTTTGCGTTTCGCTCTCGCTCGAACCTGGCTTGTCTCGACTCTCGCAACAAGACTTCTTAGTCATGCAGTGTCCGGGGTTGATCTAGGGGAGAGTAGGGGCAGGTTCAACTTCGCCTAGTGCTCCTTTGCAGGGACGTTTGTGTTTGCTGTCGATTGTTCATCGCGAGTGGCGGTTTGTCTGGGTTGCGTTCTTTGCTCCGCTCCTCGCCGGCGACGGCACTTGCAGCAAGACTTCGGTTATTGCAGTATCTGATTCGGTTGAGAGAGGGGGGCGTGGTTGCGTACCGGATTGCCGGTGTGTCGCGTTGTGCGGTTAGATAGCGACAGCTCCCGCACTGAGTCATTCGGACCCACTATGAAACGCCTGCGCCAGTGTTCTTTTATTTTATGTACGGTCAGCCCAAGAACTGTTTGGAATGCTGTTGTGTTCATGCCCGACTAGTTCAGTCGCTCGCGGGAAGTCGTTTCTTTTTAGTGTTCAGTGGTTGATTTTGAATGGTGTCGAGACCTCGGTTCCCAGGTCTCGTCTATTAAGAGGGGGGAGTAGTGTGGGAACCCATCGTGTTCATTCCCACCGCATCATGCGCTGCTGACGCCATGGGGTGATAACATCGAAGGGGCGTCGCCCAAGTGGACAATCTTGTGCCCACAGCGGCGCTGCTGAGGATGTCGATGCTACAAAAGGGACGAAGAGACGAGAGTTCTGGCTCTCGGCTGCGTGGGACGAACGAGGACACTGCCTGGCTTCTTGGGCGCGGGGCTCTGGTTGCCGCCGAGCCGGCCACCTGCCCGGAGCTGCGGCCCTCCATGGAAGACGACTGCCTGGCTTCTACACCGCGGGGCTTGGATTGCCGCCACAAGCCGGTGACCTTCCCGGAGCCCGTGGACGACAGTGCCCGTCGAAAGGAACGCGGCCCCTTGCCCGGAACCACAGTCCCATGGACGACGTTTACGTGCCGCCAGACCATCGGGAAGCAGACCCATGGACGACGTTTGCGCGCTACCCGCGGACTACCCGGACATTGACGTGAGGCTTGCCTCGTAAACACTGTTGGGTTAATAAACAGTTAACCTAGAGCGTGTGTCGTGTCCACCCGAGGAAGGGGCGTTAAAGAACCGCCCACAACGTTTGCGATGTTAATGGCGAATGACTATGATTTGCCGGCCATACTAGTTTGCCGTAGCTGTTCTTTCAAGCAATTCAAGCGTTTGTGGCTAATGCCTCTTCAGGGGATGTAGGTATCGAGATATACAAAAATATAAAATAAATAAATAAAAATATATATAAATAAATAAGTAAATACGTTTTTGGAACCAGCTAGTCACGTCGAACAGGGCAAACACTAGTGCAGGGAATACTACACTTCCTCTTCAAATAACATATAAAAAAATTGTGTCCTTTTTTCTCGTCTTTGTGATACATCATTGCCCCGTATGTAGGAGGCTATGAATGTATTATTGCCGCGCGCGGGCAGCTGGCCAAGTAGGCAGCGCGGCCGTGGCCTAAGGGTTATCCTGCTTGCCTCCCACGCGGAGAGACAGGGTTCGATTCCCGGGAGTTAAGCGTCCTTTTATTTATTTTTGCAGTTTAATGTTCTGGTGAATTCGAGAACTCTGTTGCTTGTTCGAGGTGCGAATCTTCTGGTCGCCGAACCTTCTAAGTCGATTGTTACAGAAGACAACCTGTGTACATAAGGGGCTCCGCGTGGCGATCTGCAGTCAGTCTCGCCCCAGCTTTCGACTCTGCTGTTACGCCGACTTCGACGCCCGAGACGCTCTGCTGTTATCTTCTGTTTCCTTTTTATTTTTGGGCGCAAGTTCCCCCCTTAAACGTTTCAATTTATCACAGTTATTTTTTGTTTCCTCGTCTCTTCCTTCGTGATATTATTAAGGTCGTTTCCTAGACAAAAAATACAGAGCCGTAATTATATTCCTTTTTTTTATATACAGCGTGAGTAATCTGCAACGCGAAGAGAAAGTATTTTCACAATACGATTTTCAGGGGCTACTGTGGCTTTTGAACAAAGCAGGTCCACACAAAGCGGCTGATTGAACTCTTGGCGTTCCCAACACTGCCTTGATTTTCTTACGTTCTACTGGTACTTCGCTCATCACAAGAGGTGTTTTCTCGCGGGCAGTGAGTACCATTCCAATTCAAAAAGCAAGACTTTGTATTATTTATGGCTTGTCTTCGACTTTAGATGTGGGAAAACCAATTATTGCGGTACGAGTAAACATCGTCCGCCGGATCCGATGCCGGTACTGACCTTCAAAGCCTTGAGGACGTTGTCATAATTTGTAAGATTCAGTGGCACGTTGCGCAGTTCCACGCCGCTCAGCTTCCCTTGGAAGAGCGTTTGGTTCCTCAAACTGTTCACTCTGTCGCTCAGCGTCGAGAGGATATTCGTGTCGTAGGCGAAGGAGACCACCATGTAAGGTCGGTTGGCTCGGAATACCTGCAGCAGCTTCCTCACCTCGTAGATTCCGTCACCGTCTGGAGAAATAACATAGATAGGATGCAGCGTAAGCGATTCGGTTGAATTTAGGCAAAATAGACTCATTTCAAAAGCACAATCAAGCAACATCGGTGGCCACCATTTGTTTAGCAAGAAGCGTGTGTTTGGATCTGAGTGGTCGCCCAACTCAGACGCAACCCTCGCGTCCAGTACATGTTCGAAGTGCGTGCCCACACAACGGCCTACTCGAATAACTGGCACAGCGAAAACTATATGGCGCGTCCTTTTAAAAAGGGTGTACTAAGGGGACGGGGTCTCTTTCTCCCTCTCACCTCCCCAGAAAAAAAAAATATTCGAACGCGGTATGCTTCTGTGTTGGTTGATATCGGTGTCATTTCTGCAATAACGAAAACCAGCTCAGACATATCGTTCAGCAGTATGGCCAAACTGCTGAAGGATAAAAAAACAAACTATCTCTCTTCTTTGGATATTGCTAGTATTTAACTGTTTCTATATCTGTAGGGGGGGAGTTGAGAACTTTTGTTATTGTTTTCTCTTTAAAACGATGTCATGTGTTTTATAAAAAGGGATGTGCTGCCAAATGTTTTATGCAGGTGGACCTCTTGATCAGGTCGTGTAAGCGAAAGCCTCCCTAGTGTTGCGTCCTCCGTCAGTACTCTCCCGTTCGACGGCACATGCTGAACTTTCCCATGGCAGTCTAGCATCCCTGAATTCAAAGCTGTGGGTACCAGCAGAGCAAGAAAGAGAGAGAGAAAGAGAGAACAATCCAGCTTTCGCGGACTATTCGTCGGGCCTTAAAACCGTTTGGACGAGTGTCCAAGCGTTCCGCTAACTCAACTTTGACCAGGCGCTCAGTAAAATGCGAAAACGTAAGGTCTGTTTTTCCTTGTCGTCATTAGTGTTTTATTTATGGCGAGTCATCGGAGCGAAGAACTCCCGGGCTCTCCATCCCTTACTCCCTGTGCGTGGTTTTCGTTTGCTACTTGCGGACAGCCGGTGGAGAAAGCTTTTCATGTCGCAATAGCGGTTAATGTGATCCGGTGCGAGCTGGTGGTATCGAAGTCGGAGTCCTCACTGGACGCTCTCTTGAAAGCGTGTGCCACCCAGTTCAGCATCTCATAAACAAGAAGACTATAGTGATGAACTTTCAACGCCACCTAGAGTCGAACGCGGGCATCGATTGACACAATTTCTGCGTTAGCCCTCGGCTCAGGATTGTGTCCTGGCTGATTGGCGACGAGTTTCAGCCCAACACTGACGCAAACTCGTGGTAATTCGCGGTGCACGTTCGCCTCTTTAGCTCACGTTGAAAATGATCACGCTGAAAATTAAAAGTAATGTTGCCCAAACCCACGCCAAAAACAAAATTATTTTCCGTGAGAAGTGATGTTCCCAAGAGACGCCTCAATATCCAGACTTGATCAGAAAGGTGATTGCATTAAGTCTCAAGCGCTGTGGGTAAGCCAATCCTTATCCGATGGAGAAGACTGGTCCCGTAAACAACTTGGCAAATAAAGGTGTGCCGTAGGAAAGGAAAAAAAAAACAAGCATTTTGCAGGCTATGACATCCTTCGATGTAAACTTCAGTGCAAACAAATATGCCAAGAGCCAGTCGAACAGGACTTTCGGCTCCAACATGTTACACTCACGTCGTATAGGACAAACGTAATCGCACCGGCGGGCCTTGAAGTTGTGAATAACAATGAAATCGGCTGAAAAAATACACAACTGAAAACATAAGAAAAGTTTATCGAAACGAATATAGCACCAACTTTGTTCTGACCTGCACTAAACGAATCGTGTCATTATGGCACATTACCTAAATTTTAGAGACAGATTAGTAACCTAAAAATGCCCAATATTCAACTCGGCTATCTTGGAAGATTCGTGCAGCCTCGCGACGATGCTAATAAGAACAAAAAATGATCCCCTACAAAAATAAAATTTTCAGTCGTTCCTTTCATTTACAATATTCCCACACAGGGTATTCAACCGAACCCGAACCGTGAAACGAAAACCGGAAAAAAAACGTTAATTTCACTCGAACCAGTGTTGAACCGGAACGAAATTTTTTTTTTCGCTCCGGAACGGAACCATTACGTTTTCTGCGCAGTTTTTGGTTCATACGCAAAGTCAGGTCGCGTGAAGAGTGTTTGGAAAAAAACACAGTAACTTAATAAATCAATCGAAAATGAAACTAAAAAAAAACACTTAAATTTGCACTAACCGGATAAAGCGTGCGCTTGTTATGAGACTATGTGTCCAATGTGTTATGTCCCTGATCAGGGAGCTGGGATTGAAGAAACCAATGCTTCATTGTCCAACGCGGTGGATGTCCACGTTGCATATGCTCACCAGGCTACTTGAACTAAGAGGCTTCGCTGGAGGGTTGCTCTCAAAAGAAGAAAGCTCCAGATCGACTGAAGACGTATGGGCGGAAGTCGAAACGCTCGCAGTATTGCTTTGCCCGGCAGAAGTGGCGACGAAGCCGTTACAGCAGGAACAGCTCACTGTAGGAGATTTCTGCGGCGCACGGCTGAGAAAATCCATGGACACTTCCAACATATCGTCGCCGTTAGCAAAGACCTTGGCCCAGTCAATGAATAAGAGGGAGCGACAACTTCTTGACAAGGAATGTCTTCTTTGCGGCAGTGTACATGGATCCACGCTACCGCCTTCTTCTCCCCCTGGCCAAAAGTACCGGGCCACGTTGCATTTGACAAAGACTTGAAGGGGGATCACAGCTCTGCATTGCAAGCAAGATTCTATCTTGTCTTTTGAAACTGCAGCGGCTCCAGAAGATCCGGAACACGCCCTGAAAGCGCTCCTCAAGGAAAACGAGGCTGAGGCTGGCGTGCACGTTCGAGGTACCTGTAGCCCACTTTTAATAGCATATATCCTGGAAATGCTAGACAAGGAGGACGCTAACGTGTTGCAGTTTTGGGAAGGGAGACGGGAGTGCCATCCAAAACTCTGCGCATTGACGCAAGTAGCCCTGCGATTGTCTGCGACCCAGGTCAGCGTGGGGCGCGCTTTTCTGCACTGAAGTACATTTTATCGTCTCAGAGGTGCCGTCTTTTCTCGGATATGCTTGACGACGTCCTGCTTCTTCGGGCAGCAGCGTCACTTTGAACTACGCTTTCACCCACGTCCCCGAGGTGCCCCAGCACTAGCTCGTTCGTTCCACACAGTAATGTGAGACTTTGCTTTTTATATGTAGCACTTTTATATAATATGCATAGTTTATCTTTTGCTGTCATCAATTGTTTTTGTAGCATCTGAGTACGAACCGGTTGAAACTGATTTGAACCATTATTTTTTTCACTCCGGAGTTGAACCGGATCTAAACCTCTTTCCCTGAACCGGAACGAAAAACATTTTACTTTGACACGCGGTTCCCACAATTCAAAACGTCAAAGCTCACTTTGACGTCACAGTCGTGTTTTGAGCCTTTAAAAACATAGAAGAAAAAGAAATGGTGACACGTGAGACATTAAAAATGTCCACAATTATGTAGATTGAGTCAGGTAGAAAGTTGATCAGATACCGACGTCATGTGGGCATCTGTACATTGGGAAAAAAAACGGATGTCTCAAAGAAAGTTGGGGAGAGTAAGATTTCTCAGTGAAACGGGCAGTTTAAGATCATTTGGCGGTGCATTGTTATAGAACTTGCTGTAAGTCATAAATTTATAATGTTGTACAAATGTAAATGCCTTATCACAATGTCTAATTTTTGTGCTGTGCCAGTGCTAGACAAGCTCTTGCTCCTTTCCGTCATGTGTATGATCCCTTGTATTTGACAGTTGAGCGGCGCTATACGAAGTGCACCCTTCGAGTTTTCATGTTGGTTGTTGTCATGTCTTCGCTCGAATAAAACATTAAATCCGCTCAAGCGCCTGCGAACACACCACAGACTTACGATTCTAAGAAAGTATAAGAACATATCGGAGAATGTTAATGGGAAGTAAACATTTCAGGAAATATTTTCTGGTTGGGAAAACAATAAATAAAGAAGGGCAATCAGCCAAACCTTAAAAAAAAATATAGGAAACGTACGTTCCGAGTCCTACTCGGTACTTCTACAGGGGTGACTATAAACATGCTAGCTAAGAACCAGTATTGTTCTATATTCTTTCAGCGATATGGCGGAGCCCATTGACATAGACGGAAACAATGCGCCAAGGCACTTTTTCAATTTTTCTGGCGTTGTTTAAATGTGCCAATCAATGAAACATCTATGACGGGGGATAGTCTTTCCGTCCATGATGCTGCGTTGTTGAAAGCAGTCCGGTCGTCTCTGACGTCGCATTGCGCAGCGACCGCGGTGCGCTCGTGGTCGAACTTGCGTACATCGTTTATGTTTCGGCGAATTCTTTCATTGAATTTTTTTGCCTCCTCCGATATAGGCGGCTGGGAAACCCGTGCAAGGGACCTTATAAACTACGTGTAACGTTTTTTTTTTTTTCTTTCGGCGGGCGATTTTTTGGTCGGGGCATGAGCTGTCAAATGGTTGACATAGTGCCACTTAACGTCACCTGGCTTTTTACAAGCGTGCCGGTTCCCCTGACAGTTGCCACTGCCAGGAAAACCCTAGTAAGAAACAAAGCACAGGGAATGACAGGACTGCTCTTAACGAGAAATAACTGTGCCACCTTCTTAATTTCTGCTTTAGTAGCACATTCGCTGTACTTCCATGACATGAGCCTCTGCAGGACCATGTCCTGGGCGAATAAACACTTACATGAGAGTTTGTTTGCGATCTCATTCTATTAAGACGCGTTAGGTCGGGAAGTAAACATTTGAGGCAACTTCGCAAAATTTCAATAGGTTGCGCTCATGACGTGGATCTTGGGTTTATATCGAGGCAGGGGTAATATTCCCGGTGATTGCAAGCATCGTTCTAGGAGAATGGTCGAAAAGGCTGACTCGACTCGTGCTGCGAGAGTTCCAAGAGGAAGTTTTTTTCATCTTGGTGGCTTGACGAGCTGCTTTGATTTGATCTGGTGTTTACGCGAGGTGCTTTAATGGTTCAATGTTCTTGGAGACAGTGTTTTTTTGTTTTTTTTTTCTACAGTGAAGCGAGAGGCCTTTCAGGTTTTGAAACACTTAGGGTTTGCCCTGTAGGGAAAGCGGAGACCGCGCTTCAAACAACAACGAGGAATCTTGTTTACACGGTTGCGCTCCAGAAGTTTGATGTGTATAGAATGCTTGTTCTGACACTCATCCGCACTAATGGTATTCGTTCATGAACTGTGCCTTTACTCTTAGATTGTTACGTCAGTCAGCGTAAGAGACATGAACTGCATCGGGTGCTTCCTTACTTGAGCATGACCGGTTCGGACGCTCAAAAGAGCGTCAGGACCGGTGGTGTAGTGTTTGGGTTTGGTCTAAGGAGAGTTTGCGCGCATTCTGTTTTACGTTCTTCTAGTCTTGTACCGGTGTCGCAAGCTTTGATCGCTGCGTTGGGTTGCTGGGAACCAAGTATCTATTATAATCGGTGCCATTAGTTTGTTTCCCGAATATGAGACTCGTTAATTTGGCGTCCGTCTATGCTGGAGCCACGGGAGCTTCCGTGGATCCTGGATGCCTCCAGGTGCTACCCCGCTGGATCCGAGCCGGTCCTATTGCTCCTAAAAATATTTTTGTATTTATGCAGAGTCCGGATTCTATTTGTGCAGTGTCGATGCTCATTTCAATCACCTCTTCTTCTAATTCGGCTGACACTTAGATTACGGTGGCCACCGAAGAGGATCGTTTGAATGGCTTTTTTTTTTTTGTGGGGGGGGGGGGGGGTTGAGTTTTATTTGCTGTCTGCATTGTGAGAGAACATTGCTCCAATTCACGTAACTTCTGTGCTCGAACACTTCGCCACACTTTAACTTGTAATTCTTGGGACATTGCTTATGGCACATGTTTTTGCAGCAGGAATTAATTTGAAGAGTCAATAGCAAAAATTGCAAATTACTGTGTGTATGTTTATGCAGCCGGAAGTTAGTCTAACTCAGTGTCTCAGCTGAAGATGAGCAACTTAGCCAGTGCGGTACAACCCCTAGCCTGGGATCTTTAACGTGCACCACGCAGTAGTGACACACGACCGCACGCCGGTACGAGGCTCATCCAGATCGAAACGCCAGGGGTGGGGATTTAACCCAGGGTTCCTGGGTTCTGCAGCGCGAGCTTTCGCTCCACGTTCACCGAGCTGGTGTGCGCTAGAACACTCGGCAACTGTTCCCCCCAGTCAATAGATAAGTTATAATAGTTTAAGTAAGTCCTACTTTTGCATTCTTACGTTTTCAAATGGTTTTCTACTGTGGATTGTAGTGTTTGTGGTGTTTCTGCGACGCGGACGTGGCGCGCGAATCAAAAGGACTTGCTGGGAACTTTGTCGACCCGTGACTTCGGAGCGTTGGGCCCATGTTTGTGCGGGCTGTGCGCTGGCTGCCGGTACTGTCAAAATAATTTATGAACTCCATACAACAAGCTTTAGAGTAACCAGCGTGCGCCAGGCGTAGCAGTCTCCTACATGCAAGCCGTCGCTTAGGCGTTCACTCAACGTCTACCAAGAAACGTCGTGGTGGCCGTCTATCTAGGTCCTTCGACGTCCGTCTGTGCTGCAGTCTCATCCAGCCCTCGCGTCCCAGCCCTCGAATTTTCGGGAGTGAAATGGTGTAAACACTCTTTCCGGTAACCCCCCGCCTCCAGTGTTTCTCTTTTTTTTCGGCTACACCTATCCGCTCCGCCTGGCGTAACATGAACTAGTTCCCGAGCTGTCTCATTTCCCAAGTGTCGGCCAAATGGGAGGCTAACGTGGACAAGGAGGGTTGTGCGTACATGAGGATCGAGCTGAAAAGAGGGACGAGCAGCTGGAGATGGCCATCCCCTGACAGGACTCTCGAACGCGAAAGACCATGCTGACCAGGCCCCATAGAGAAGTCTGCACTGGACCGCCTCCATCAGTGTCGGCAATGCCAGCCATTGGCGGTGTCCGCTGCAAGCCTCCCGACTACATGGGACGCGAAACCGTCCTGCGTTTCCGGACTCCCTCAGAACTACCGCGACTCGAGCCCCCCGCAGGACCATGCCGTGTGTGAATACACAGATACATTAGAGCTGGTGTTCGATGTGATTCCGTTCGGGGGCGATCGGTCGGGAACGTGGCGAACTCCAGGGGCCCTAATCTGGACACTTAGCGAAAAAGTCGGCGAGAAATCTGGCGGCCCCGATTGGCCAACTCCGCACTTGACCTTGGCGCCTCCCAATCAGAGCCGCCAGATTTCTCGCCGCCTTTTTTGCCAAGTGTCCAGATTAGGGCCCCAGAACTTTCATTGTACAAACATTTGCTTATGAAATACCTTGAAAGTAATACCCACTAGAGACAAAAAAAAAAAAAACACAAATATGTCATTTGACACATCGGTCTCTTTCGTGCTCTAGAGGTATTTTAGTTACTGAGTTGAAAAATGCACAGAAATATTCGATTACGTACTTGTCAAAAAAAATAAAATATCATTGTACGCTCGGCGACACCTAAAGGAACCCTTCCAAAATTCAGCCAAGCAACATTTATAGCTATCATATTTCGTGTACATGTTGTCTGTTCATGCTGATGGTGGCATTTCAGTGGCAGATGACGGATGAAGTTCAAGACACGTCTCGATGAGGATGGCACAAAGTCAGGGCAGTCAAGGTACAAGTCTTCTAGTTTGTTGTTCGTAAGACAAACGTATTTAATGAAAAAAAAATGCAACACGATTTCTTGATAAAGTTTTTCAATCATGACGGGGGAAGGAG